>PVLC010034556.1:0-16810 GCA_004027655.1 Graphiurus murinus
GGGGGGGGGGGGGGGGGGGGGTTGCATCAGAAGGCCCCTTCCCTTCTTCCAAGTCTGTGAGGCAAGGTGTCCCTCCTCATTCACTAACCCCAGCAATCCTTCGCAGGGGCACAGGTAGGGCATTTGTCTCACCGTCACAGGTGCCCTCGGGGCCTGCGTGGTAACCAGGATCGCAGTCCCTGACACAGCGGTAGGAGCCAGGAGAGTTCTCACAGCGTTGGGCCCCGCACAGGGCTGGGCCTCGCTCACGACATTCATCGATGTCTGCGGAGGGAGGCAGGACGGTCAGAAGGAGGAGGCACGGGAAGCAGAGCCGGCAAGCGGGCGAGGAGTCAAGGAGGGGCAGGAGTGAGAAGCGGACGGGGAGGATGGAAGTCAAGGAAAGGAGACCGGGAGGCCAGGGAAGCAGAAGAGGAGAAAGGAGTAGCAAGGGAACCGCTGAGGTGGAAGGCAAACAGAGGAGAGCCGGAGGAGGGGTCAGGCCGGGGGCGGGGCTTCTCACCAAGGCAGGAGGCGAGGTCTGGGCCGGCGCGGTGCCCCGGAGGACACAGGCACTCGAAGGAGCCGTCGGTGTTGGTACAGATGCCGCTCTGGCAAAGGTCCTCCTCGCTGCACTCGTCCACGTCTGCGGGGTGGAGAGTCGGAAACCCGGGCCCACCTCCCGCTCTGGGGGACACTCCAGGCTACGCCCCTCCAGGGCCCTGCCCCCGCCCCTCCTGGCTCCAAGGCCTTCAAAGCCTCCTCCAGCTGCCTCAGACTCCGCCCCTCCCTGCAAGCCCGGCTCCAAGGAGGTCAGAACAGGTCCTCTCCAATCACTGCCCCACTACCACACTCCACCCGTTGCCTATGCCCTGCCCTTCCCAGTCAAGAGACTCTGGAAAACCCCACCCTCATGGTGCGAGGGAACCCGGGCCAAAATCTCAGACCCGCTCCCCCACTCAGCCCTCTTCTCCTTGTCCCGCCTTTCCTGCTATAAGCCCACCCTTTCCGTGTCCAGGTGCAGTCTGAATACCGACCGAGGCAAGATGCTCCGCGGGGTCCGGGCCGGTAACCCGGGGCACAAGTACAAGCAAAGGAGCCGTCGGTGTTGAGGCACTCGCCGTGGGGGAAGCAGAAGTCGCCTTCCAGACACTCGTTTATGTCTAGGGAACGCTCAAGATAGGGCTGGGCTGCGGGGACTCGGTCCCCCCCAGACCTAAGCCCCACCCACACAACTGTACCCCTGCCCCATATAAACTGTGCCTAAATTCCTCCCATAGCCCCTTAGTACAGCTTCCACGTCTCCAGCGAGCTTTGCCCAGGAACCTAGACCTACTCCCAGGCTCTCCCGTCAATCGTTGCCCTGCCTACCTGCGCAGGGCCCGGGCCGACCCGCAGGTGCCCGGTACCCGGGTGCACAGCTGCAGCGGAAGGAACCTTCAGTGTTAGTGCAGTGGCCGTGAAGACCGCAGGGGGCGCCCGAACTGCATTCGTCCACATCTGTGGGAGCAGGGATTTCAGAAGGGGTCCAGTCTAGGGACACACTGGACACATCCCTTCTAAACAGAGGAGTCTGGGGAGGTGCTGGAAAGTGTCTTGAGTGGAAGACAGGGTGAGGCCTCCGTGGCAGATGTCCTTAGAGCAGACCCAGGTTCCTTAGTTCTGGAGACCGGGACTGGGATTCCTGTGGGCCCAGATGTCTGGGAATTCCCTGTGCGGGGATCCTGGCTGGGGCCAGGAGAGGGAACTCTGGATTGGCACAGGGATCAGAAATTAACTAGGGTAAGAAGTAAAGTGTTATAAACACGGATTATCAATGGGATTCTGCTAAATAATGGGTCAGAGTCAGTGACTGGAAATAGGGACAGGTAAGATCAGAGGTTACAGTCAAGGTCCAGAATTCTGTATCAAGTCAGCATCAGGGATCATGACCCAATTAGGTTTCAAGAAAGAGATTCTGTGAAAGGATAGGGGCAGTAAGAGAAACAGGATGAAAGGTCAGGATGTAGGCAGGGTTCTAGTTAGGGTAACAGATCACATTCAGGGCTGGGGCACAATCAGGGTCAGGAGCTGTGGTATGGGTTTATCAACAAGTATTATGGTTTAGATCAAATATCACAGTACAGACGGACACGTTGGGAGGCTGAGACAGGAGGATCATAGGTTTGACTAGCCTCCACAACTTAGCAAGACTCTAAGCAACCTAATGAGACCCGTTTCAAGATAAAAAATAACATAGGGCTGGAGAATAGCTCAGAGGTAGAACGCCCCTGGGTTCAATCTCGAGTACCCACCACCACCACACACAGAGAAATAAAAAAGAAAGAGATGGTGGTGGGCATGGTGGCGCATGCTTGTAATCTCAGCATTTGGGGGGCTGAGACTGGAGGATCCAGGTTCGCAGCCAGCCTCAGCTGCTTAGTGAGACCCTCTGCAACCTAGTAAGACCCTGTTTCAAAATAAATGATATAAAAAAACAAAATAAATGATAAAAAAAAAAATAGGAGCAGGTGTGGTGGTGCATGCTTGTAATCCCAGCATTTGGGAGGCTGAGACCAGAGGATCCGGGTTCATGGCCAGCCTCAGCTACCTAGTGAGGCACTCCACAACTTAGTGAGACCTGGTTTCAAAATAAAGAATAAAAAATAGGGCTGGGGGTATAGCTCAAAGGTAGAATGCCCCTGAGTTCAATCCCCAGTACTGAAAAAAAAAAAAAAAAAAAAAAAATATATATATATATATATATATATATATGGCTGTGGCTGTAACTCGGAGGTAGAATGCCCCCAGGTTCCATCCCCAGTACCGAAAAAAAAAGAAAGAAAGAAAGAAAGAAAGAGATCCTGTTTCAAATTTTTAAAAAATTTAAAAGAGGTTAGGGGTGTAGCTCTGAGGTAGAATGCCCCTGGGTTCAATCCCCAGTACCCCCCCCACACACACACACAAAAGTCACAGTCCAATTTAGTGTTTACAGGTCACAGAGTCGGGAGTCACATTTAGGGTCAAGAACCATGGACCAAACCAGGCATGGTGGCACACACCTGTAATCCCAATACTTGGGAGGCTGAAACAGGAGGATCATAAGATTGTAGCCAACTTCAGCAACTTAGTAAGGCCTTCAGCAACTTAGTGAGACTCCTTTCCAAAATAAAAAGATAAAAAGTAACAGGGCTACAGTTGTAGCTCAGAGGTAGAACACCCCTGGTTTCAATCTCTAGCACCCCTCCTCCAAAAAAAGAGAGCCATGGACCAGGTCAAGGATTGCAATCAAAGGCCAAGTGTGGTGGCACACACTTGTAATCCCAGTACTTGGGAGGCTGAGACAGGAGGATCTCAGGTTTTTGGCCAGCCTCAGCTACTTAGTGAGGCCCTCCACAACTTAGTGAGACCCTATCTCAAACTAAAGAATTAAAAATAGGGCTGAGGGTGTAACTTGGAAGTAGAATGCCTCTGGGTTCAATTCCAGTACCCCCCAAAATAAAAAAATAAAATAAAATAAAGGATTGCAGCCTAGGTTGAGGGTCTATGGTCTAGTCAGGAGCCAGGCTATAGGAGTTGTGGTCCAGGTGAGGGAATTGAGATTCAGGTCAGGAGGTTATAGGTCAGATCAGGGTCATGGGCTGGGTCAAAGATCAAAGGTCACATGCAGGTCCCAGGTCACTGCTGGGGCCTGGTCTCACCAGTGCATCTGCCACGGTGCAGGTGGTGGCCAGCAGGACAGGCCCTGCACTGGAAGGAGCCCGGTGAGTTCACACACTCCTGCCCAGGACATGCCAGGTGGTTCTCACACTCATCCACATCTGAGAAGCAGGAGAGAGAGTAGCCTTGAAGGAACAGCTCCTCGCCCCCCTCACCCAGCCACAAACCTCCCTCCCTCCCCGGCCTCACCCTCGCACTCAGAGCCGGCGGCGTTGGGTTGGAAGCCTGTGGGGCAGACACACCGGAAGCTTCCTTCCGTGTTCTCACACCGGCCGTAGGCACAGGGCGAGGGGCTACGGGCACACTCATCCACATCTGCATTAGAGAGGACCAATCAGGCTGAGGAAGGGGCCTGGATCGCTTTCCATTGCCATCCCCACCCCCCCAACACATGCCGGCCTTGACCCAGCCTCCTGGACTTTGCCAGGCTGCCTCCTCCTCCCAGGACGAAGCCGTTCCTTGTCTCCCTATTTGACCATCTCTCCAGCTAGTAGAGAGGCTAAGGTACCACTTGCCTTCCCTGCTTCAGTTGGTCCCTTCTCAGGAGTCCCACAGCACAAGAATACCATTCAAAAAGGGAGGAGGACTGGGAACCACCCTCACTTTATAGAAAAGGGAGAAGACTCTGGAGTCATCCCCTTCTACTGAGCACGTCACTCGGCCTCTCTGCCCCCCAGTCCCCAGGTGAGTGGGGGTGCAGCAAGGTTGGACCCAGCACCCTCACCTTGGCACGGGGCCCCTGGCCCTCTGGAGCGGAAGCCAGCTGGGCAGGCGCAGTGGAAGGAGCCAGCCGTGTTGTCACAGCGGCCTGGCCCGCAGGGCGGTGGCTCCTGGGCACACTCATCCACATCTTCTTCACACGCCGAGCCCCGGAAGCCAGCCGGGCAAACACAGCGGAAAGAGCCGGGCAGATTCTCACAGACCCCGCGGCCACATAGGCCCGGGCTCTGGGTGCACTCGTCCACATCTGTGTGGGGCAAAGGACCTAGGTTAGTGCTCCTTTTTGCCCCCTACTCCCGTGCTCCATTCTCCTGGCCTCCGTCACTTTGACTTTCCACGCTCCATCATTCATTCTCCCTGTCTGTCATTCTAACGCTGCATTCTTCATCAATCCCTGTAGAGCTGCCTGGCTGGCTCCTAGAACTCTGCCCGCTTCGGCAGTTACAGACACGTCCATCCCTCCTCGCTCAGCTTCTCCATCCTCAGTAATTCAGCCTTTCTGTTTCCCCTCATCTGACCTCTCCATCCCCAGGTCATTCTATAAGCAAGAGGCCACACCTCTGGTTCTCAGCGTCCAGCCCGTGCGGCTCCCTCTAAGTCCTCTAGTCGGCCTCCCCCGGCTCCATTGCTCAGCCTCTCCAACCTTCATCGCGACCCTACACCCTCCCCCGTGCGCCCCCGTCCATCCTGCCGCTCCCAGCCCCTCACCCTGGCAGCTGGCACCATGCGGTGCAGCCTGGTACCCAGCGGGGCACACACACAGGAAGCTGCCAGGCGTGTTCTCACAGCGGCCGCGGTCACACGGCGGCGGCAAGCGGTGGCACTCGTCCACGTCTGTGAGTAGAACCGGGCGTCTGGGACTGGGACAGACAGTCCCCGGAGGGACCACGCAGGGCGGGGCGAGGGGTACGTAGGGGGAGGGCAGGGGCGGGGCCAAGCCTGGGCTGGGGCCGGAGCCAAGGCGGTAGGCGGGGCTTGGAGAGGGTCGGCTTAGAGCGAAGGCGGGGATTGGGCGGGGAGTGCAGGACAAGTGCTGGGGACCCCGCCAGGACAGAGGCGGTGAAGGTGACGGCCTGGGCAGGGCAAGGGCAGTTTTGGGAACCGAGCAAAGAAAAGGAAGGCAGGAGAGGGTTACAGAAGGGAGGGGCAGTTTGGGGACGGGGCTCTGGGGTGGCAGGGGATGGAATCGGGGGTCATGGTCAGCAGATTGGCTGCCGCAGATGTAGGACAGAGGTGGGGCCTGGGGCGGGAATTAGGTCAGGAAGGGGCGTGGCCAGTGGAGGGGCGGAGCCGGCACGCAGTTGCGGGGAAGGCTGGGCATCTGTAGAGCCCCTACCTGACACGGGAAAAAAGGGCAGATTTGGGGTCAGGTAGTGGTGGTGCCGTGGGGGGGTAGGGCAGAACATGGCAGTTGAAAGACTGGAAAGGCGTGGGGAAGCGAAGGAGGGTGGGACGGCTCTGGAGCGAGAGCGAGTGGAGCCTGGAGTAGGCGGGCCGGATTTCTCACCCAGACATTCTGTAGCCCGCGGGCCCGCTCGGAAGCCCGGGCCGCACACGCAGCGGAAGCTGCCTGGCGTGTTCTCGCAGCGCCCAGGAGAACAAGGTGGAGGCACCCGGCGACATTCATCCACATCTGTAGGCACAGGAGGGACTGGTCACGAGGTGACAGGGAAGAGCCCCCTCCCCGCCCCACATCTGTCCACCCCTTCAGTCCAGCTCACCGATGCAGCGGGTACCCTGGGGGCTGAGCCGGAAACCTGGATCGCACGCGCAGGTGTAGCCACTTGGCCGAGGTATGCAGCGTCCTGGGCCACAGACCTGGGGGTTGCGCTGACACACGACCGAGGAAGGACCTGGGGGGTTCAGTCAACCAGGATCTCTCAACTCTGAACTCTGTCCCTTCCATCCCAGTACAAACCCCACAGGTCCTCTGCCTAAAACACCTTCATCCATGTCCTCTCCCAAGCCCCCAAGCCCGAGCCTGCGTGCGTCAGTGTGTGTGTGTGTGTGTGTGTGTGTGTGTGTGTGTGTTACTAAGGATTGAACCCAGGGGCATTCTACCTCTGAGTTACACCACCAGCCCGGCTTCCTTTTTTTTTTTTTTTTTTTTTTGAACAGGGTCTTACTAAGTTGTAGAGGGCATCCTTAAAATGAAGAGGCTGGCCCTGAATCTGAGCCTCCCAAGTATAGAGATTACAGGCATGTGCCACCACACCCAGCCCCAAGCCCAAACTTGAAGGGAAATCGATTCTCCTTTATCAGGGAACTTTCTCATTAGATCTTGTGCCAGAATCTGCATGTAATGCCTCTCCCCAAGGTCTCCCATTTTTTAAATATTTTGCTCTCCAGCCCTCTGCCTGAGCTATGTTCTTACTGTCCTGTGATATATATATATATATATATATATATATATATATATATATATATATATATATACACACACATACATATGCATATATATGTATGTATATATATCACATTAACTGAGCACTTACTATGAGTTCAATACATCAGCAACACCTTATGGGGGCGGGATTCAAACCTTATGGAAGTTTTACAGTGATACTCATTTTACAGGATGAGAAACTGAATCTCAAAGAGGTTTTTTGTTTTTTGGTTTTTTTTCTTTTTTTGCAGTACTGGGGATTGAACTCAGGGGTATTCTACCTCCGAGCTATACCCCAGCCCTATTTTTTATTCTTTATTTTGAAACAGGGTCTCACCAAGTTTCGAGGGCCTCACTAGGTAGCTGAGGCTAGCCTCGAGCCCGGATCCTCCGGTCTCAGCCTCCCAAATGCTGGGATTACAAGAGTGCACCACCATGCCCGGCCTCAAAGAGTTTAAATGACTTGCTAGGTTAACAGAATGGGAGCCCAATTCATACTCCAGCACCTGATCTACCACCCAACCCTTCAAACTCTTATCTCTTCCTACCCATTCCTTATCCCTGTTTGTTCTTTCTTAACATCTTCATCTTGGAGCCTCTTCCCCCAGAATCTCACCTGTACCCCCCCCCCCCCCCAATTAACCTCCTCAGTTCTCTGTGCCGCACCTGATTCGGGAATCTCAGGACCAATCCAGGCAGGGATGCTGGGCAGGGGAAGCTCAGGGCCTGGCTGGGGCTCAGGCCGAGGTTCAGGCCGGGGCTCAGGCCGAGGTTCAGGCCGAGGTTCAGGCCGGAGTTCAGGCCGGAGTTCAGGGCGACGTGTGGGCAGAAAGCCTACTAGGAAAGGGATATTAGGGAGTGGACACCTGAGTTGGGGTGGCCAGGCTCCTCTCCTCTTTCTCCTATGAGGCTAGAGCAGCCCCTTGAAAATGACCCCTCCTTCAGGAGCCAGCTCACCTGTGGGTGGCCTAGCGGTGGCTGGTGGGGCACGTGGCTGGCTGAGGGACACTCGAGGTGGCTCCTGGCCCAGGGGTCTGGTGTTGTAGCGGAGGTCAGAAGCGGAGTAGTGGTATCCAGGGCCAGCTGGGCAGATCTCCCGAAAACCCTCTAGGAACAGGAAAGGGAGATGGGCAGAAAGAGGGCCAGCAATGAGAGGGGAAGACAGGGAGGCTCTAGAGGCAGGCCTTGGCTAAGATAGGGTTTGGTCTGAGAGGATGAGGTGGTGCCCTGGTCAAAGAACAGGAAGTCTCAGAGGCTCTAACTGGGGCCACAGGAGTTTTTCCCATTTGGGGATGGACTAGTGTTGAGAGCAGGGTTTAGCTTGGGGTCAACAGGTACAGAGTTGAAGGCCAACTGATGGCTCCCTTGAGGAGCTAAGTTTTAGGCAGAAGCTCAGTGCCAGGTAGGTGTCTTAGGAAGGAGCATATCTGGGGCAGGACCGAAAGGGGGTGACTAAGATGAAGACAAGGTCTCAGGAGTTGGGGATTTGGCGGAAACTCAGGGATAGGGCTGCACGTCTCAAGGGCTGGGTGATGCTCAGGAGATGAGGCCTATCTTCTGGGTGTGTCCCTGGAGTGGGGTGGGTGTGGCCGAGGATGGAGGCGGAGCCATGCCAAGGAGGAGTTTAAGAGCAGTGAGCCTCAGAATTAGAGGGCAGAGATTAAACTCTGCGCCCTGGAAGTTCCCACTAGACTGCTAGGCTCTGCAGGAGGCGCTCACCTGAGCCAAAAGGTGGGCAGAGCTGGCAGCCTCGGCCCCAGGCCTTGCCCACACGGCTACAACAGCAGATCTGCTTGGTGATGTTGCGCAGAATGGGCAGCGAGCAACCACCGTCGCGGAGCACGCGGAAGCAGGGCCCTTTGGCCTCCGAGATCACGTGTTGGGCTGGGGCAAGGTGGGGGGTGGGGAGGAGAAAATTCTTCAGGATTGAGTGGTAAGTGCAGCGAGACTACAAGATCTTGGAGAAGAGGGATGGTCCCAGGGAGGGTTTGGGAGGGGGAGTTCTAAGGGGTCTGAGGAAGAGCAGAGGGCTCTGGGTTTGGGGCAGGATTTGAGGAGCGAGTGAGAAAACCAGAGATGGATCTCAGGATCTGAAGACCCGGCGGTCGAAGGGGATGCATGGATTTTGGGGTCTGAGAGGAGGTCAAGAAAGTCTGGGAGTCTGAAGGGATCTGGAGCCACGATGTCTGAGGGGTGTGGGGAGGGTCTGAAGACACAGCAGAAAGTCCTCCAAAGGTGTAGAACCTGAGAAGTTCTGAGAGGGGTGTAAGACTGACCGAGGGGGAGTCTAGGAGGGTTGGGGTGGGTCTGAGGAAATTAAGGGCACCAGAATACTAGGGGATATGGCCCGGGCTTGCGACCCAGACTCAGTCCCACCCTGGCAGCTCACAGATGCAGCTGCTTCGGGATGAGTCCAGCAGGAAACCGTCGGGACACACGCACGTGTACCCTCCGCGCGTGTTGGCACACTCCCCGTGCTGGCAGCGCCCACCCGTCGCGCACTCATCCACATCTGCGAGGGTTGGAGAAATCATCTCGGAGTCAGGGACTTGGCCCCTGCCAGTCCTGTCCCTAAAGCCAAGTCCCTCCCTCCCCTCCTCACCTTCGCAGGACCCATTAACCCTCTCAAAGCCAGTCGGACAAGGTCCATCTGGGGCACCCACTCGGTTGGATCTCCCTGTGGAGAGAGGAGAGGGGTGGGGCCAGGAGTGTGTGGGAGGGCGGGGATTGGGCGGGGACAGTGATGGTGGGAGGGGCCAAAGGGTATTGGGTGTGGTTTGAGTGCAGGGTTAGCCTTAAATTGGCATCCTAGAAAGTAACTTCCGAGGCTCCAGAAGTGCCCTGGTGGCGCAAGGTACAAAAACCGGTTGAGAACAGTGGCAAAGGTTAGAAAATGCGGTGATTCCAGAACGGTATGAATAGATCTGTACTGGAAATGATTCCCACAACGGGGAAGGGGTAGCTAGAATTTGTGAACGGGGTTTATTTAAGGAAAAAGTAAGAGGAATGGCGAAGTTCTCAGCCTTCCCCGCTTCAACACCTCGGGAACGTCCTGGGGCTTACCCAGGTGCTCCGAGCAGGGCTGACAGTCGTGGACGCCCCAGGCCAAACCGGCCCCTTGGCAGCAGACCTCCTGAGTCCGGAGTCCTGGCAGCGGCGACGCACACTGTGGGGAAGTGTTGGGTGAGCGCGCCCCCGCGCGGCGGCCAGCTCCGGGCCCCTCCCCACCGGCCTACTCTCACTTCGCTTCCGCGCAGCTCTCGAAAGCAGTAGCCAAAGCCGGAGGCGTCCGAGTAGCCGTCCTCGCGCGGTGCGCTCTGGGCCAACACCGTGTAGGGCGCCGCCGCCTCTGCCCGCGCCGCAGCCTCCGCCCTCGCCACCGCCTCGCTGTCCGCCTCCTCCCAAGGGCCGGACACGCGCTCCACCTGGTGCACCACCACTGACGCCTCCTGCGGGTGCTCCACGTGAACGCTCACCATGGACGCCACGCCTGGCAGGAGGCAGGGCGGGCAAAGGGATGTCTACAAGGGTTCTTTAGGGCTGGGACTCGAAATGGGAGGAAAGGTGAACTAGTGAAGGACACTGGAGAAGGCGGCAAAGTAGGGGGTCAGAGGAACAGGGAGGTGGTGACAGAGAGGTCGGAAGGTACTCTGGCCACACTCTCCTCACCGTGTTCGTCGTCGCGGTGGTTCGCCAGTGGCATGGTGTACACCGAGCGGGTGAGGCCTGGCATGGCTGGGGCGGGAGGCCGGGCGCCCGAGGAGTGCAACTGGCAGAACTTGCCAGCGAAGTTCGGGGGACAGAGGCAGCGGTCAGGCTTCACACACACACCGCCGTTGTGACAGATCAACGGACACAGGACTGGGGCGGGAGGGAGAAAGTGAGGACACTCAAGATGGGCACCACACCTGGCAGGTACTCCTGGGGCCGGTGTATCCACGTTGGCTCCGTTCCCAGCGCTATAAAGATCCCCAAGGTTTCACTCATTCTAAATTTCTGTGCCTTGGCTGTCTTGTGACCCCGCCTCGACCCTGGTCATCTGTATTAGCAGGTTCCAGTCGTTCAGACAGCTAAAACACAGCCCCACCCTACGGGTGGGCTCCCCAGGCCCCTGGCTGTTCATTCACCTTTCTGTCACCTGTAGTTGAGTTCAAGGGATTCTACCTTCTGGCTGAGTACAGGGCGTTCTAGCTCTGCCAAACATCATTGCCTTCTCCCATTGGCTCAGGCCTCCCCCTCCACTCTAGCTTTTCTTCAGAATTTAGCCCTGCCCTGCCTGATGTCTGGCTGGGTCCTTTGCTGTTTCGGCCTCTCCGACCCAGTTCAAGTCCCTTCCATTGATTCAAATCACATTTTAGTCACTCCTTGACCCAACTCCCAGCTTCCAATTCCTTCTCCTTTAGCATTCTATTCCCGCCCACATCCCAAGCCAGTCCACCAGGGCCGAGCTCCAACCGCTCGCGGTGCACCGCTTTCTAGTCCCGCCCACATCACCTTCTACGCTCGGATTCTAAACCCCGCCCAATCAAGGCTTCTAACCTGAAGCTTTTGGCCCCGCCCACCCCTGTCTTCATTCTGATTTGCCCGGGCTCACGCACTCACGCCCCTCCCACTCCACCTCCAGGCTGGTTGTGTCTTGGTCCCACCCACTGCCCTAGTCCCGGGCTCTCCCGGGCTCCAGAGTTCTAGCTCTGCCTTCCCGCCTCCGGTAGCAGAGGGGCGGGGCGACAAGCGGGAACGCGCTTCCTCTCCCCTCTGCGCGCCCTCGCTGGGCCCCAGGCCACCTCTGGGCGGGGCACTGCCAGCTGTGCGGCGGGGTAAACAAAGAGAGGGGTGCGGCGGGGGCAGGGCGGCGGCTCAGCATTCCGGACCCTTGGGGAGCCTCTGTACCGTAGAGCCAAAGGAGGCCGGACGTGTGTCTTTCGAGGGCACCCCCTCCCTTTCTCCCCGGGGGCTGCCGAAAACAGCTGGATACAGCTGTGCAGAGAGGAGGGAGCAGGCGGCCTGGGCTGTCCTAGGAGACGTGCGTGGGATTCTGAGCCACAAGTCTAGAGAGGAAAGCACAGCGGGAGCCACCTCAATTTAGAAAGGTCGAGGGACAGGAGTCCAGGAAGGAGATCAGCTGGGAGACAGCACTCAGGAGTTCAAAGATGGCTCAAGGTTTCTGGATTGGAGGGGGAGGCTAGCTCAGAGGAAACCGAGGCAGGCTCTCTTTCAACTGAGAGCTTTTCAAGTCCTTTTGTGAAGGCTTACCTAGAAAGCAGGTCTCTAGTGCCTTCTAGGGGATGACGTGGTGGAAGGTACTGAGAACAGGGTTTAGATGGGGAAGTGGAATCCATGGAAGTCCCTAGCACATAAGAGCCTCAACTGGCCCAGAGGCAAAGTTACCCTGGAAACTCCCCCTCCTTCCACCTAAGGAATCAGATGCCCAAATCTTTTTTAATGATAGCTGGGGAGCAATGTCTGGAGTCCTCTTGGAAGAATCTGCTGATCCAGACCAACTTTGGGGTTCTCTGAAGATAAATGGGGCCTAAAGTTCCCCGGGAGGGGGTCAGCTGGAAGAGCAGCACTTGGAGAGACAGGAATCAGAAATCTCTGATGGGATTAAAGGAGGCTATGTTGGAGTCTTTTGTGGCTATGGGAGCCTTTTGTGGGAAGATAATTCAGCTGGGGAGGAAAGTTATCACTCACCACTGTACAGGGCTTGTAATCTAGTATTTCTATCTAGGTGATATTAGAGTTCTCCGCTGAAGGAAACAGCTTGGGGAGATTGCCTCAAAAGACTGGGAGGGAACTTCACTGGAGGAGCTGGTATCTGGTGTCTGTTGACACAGCTGGGGAGGTATCTTAGGGACTGGGGGCAGAGACCCTGGGTTCCTCTGGTTTGGAGAGTTAGACCACGGCTCCAGGTATTTTAATGGTGTCTTTGCGTGGCAAGGCGGAGAAAGCAAGACTTCAAAATGAAAAGGGTCTCTGATAGGGGTGGTGGGAAGCCAGCTAAGTGTAGGGGCACATCTCAGCCTCCAAAGGCATTTCCCTGTCTTCTCTTGGCCGGTGTACAAAGGCTCTGCCCAGCTTCCTAAGGGTGCCTGTACCCCCTCTTGCCACTGTATGGACAAGGCCAACTCCACATCCCATACCTCTTAGAGGAACAGGGAGCTGAGGACATTGGGGTCCTGCTGAGGTCAGCCCCCCTTCACATGCCCCTCTTTGTGCCTCCAAGGGCTTGGCACCAGCCTGGGCACGGCGCCTGGCACTGGTGCTTTGGGGCTGGGCCGGGAGGGAGTGAAGGAAGGAGGGAGGAAGGGGAGGAGAGAGGGAGTGGCAGCAGGCGGGGGCTCAAGCGGGAGATGAGCTCACGCCGGCAGGGATTGGGCTGGCTGGGGGCCAGATTGGGCGAGTTTTTGGCGCCAGGGGCCCCACTCCCCACTCCAGAGGGTTCGAGGGGTTGGGGGCAGGGAAGACCCGACTCTGGAGAGCTTGCCCACCCCACACACTCTGGGTCAGCAGGTGGAGCGCCCTCCCCACCTCACCTGAACCCTTTAGGGCTCCTTGTGTCTAGGGGTACTTAGTGCACACTCCTTTTGTCCTCCCCTCTGCCCCCAGGGGGCGCCTCTTCCCCAGACCTCCTATCTGGATTTCTGCCGCACGTGCGATCCCTGCAACTCAGGTCTTGCAGACTCTTCCCCCCCCCCCTTTTCTCTGAACCCTTTCCCTCTTAGCTCTCCCCATCCCAAGCCCTCTCTTCACAGGCAATTCTATACCGGACCCAGACTCTCCTAATCCCTCCCACAGAAACTGAGACACCCCATGACGCCCTGAAACTCTCCCTTGGTCTCTGGGGACTCATTACGCGGAGTCTCAGAATTTGGGCCCCCTTCCCAAAAGTTACCAATTGAATTCCCTCAATTCTGAGATCGCCACTTTGACTCAAAGGAAAAAAAGCTGGCCTTAGTACCCTCACGTGGAACACCATAGATCCCGAGAACACTCATTGCTTGCAAAGGGGGACCTCAGGATCCACTCCCCAAACCAGGAATTTGGAGCTCCCTTGCTTAAGTACCCCAGGGATTCCCCAGAACCACTACAACACGGAATCTGAACTCCCTCACCAGGGGGGATTGTCTCCCCCATCACCGGGGAACCTCCTCCCTCCGGGAACCCCTCCCTTGGGAGCACCACCCCGCACTCACAGGCGCGGAAGCCGGGTCCCCCCGGGGCCGCCCCGCCGGGCGCGCCGCTGTCCACGCTGGTGGCGTTGCGGGGCGCGCAGGTCGGGGTACAGCGGGAGCCGGTGGGCCCATGGATGCAGCGCAGACCGCACACTGCTGGGGTGAAGCGCACGCGGAGA
This sequence comes from Graphiurus murinus, assembly GCA_004027655.1. NCBI lineage: Eukaryota > Metazoa > Chordata > Mammalia > Rodentia > Gliridae > Graphiurus > Graphiurus murinus. Next base: position 14,136 of record PVLC010034556.1, read on the forward strand.
CGCTCTCGGGGCCGGCCCAGCCCGGGCTGCGGCCCGAGCTGCGCCAGCAGCACCAATAGCGACACCCAGAGCAGCCGCGCGCCGCCCGCCATGGCTGCAGCGCCGCGCTCCGCCGCGACGCCGCCCCAGCCCGCCCGAGGGGCCCGGCCGCGCCCGCCCGCCCGCGGGGGAGGGCGGCCGCGCCCCCGCTCTGGCCCCCCCTCCCCACCACTCCCTCCCCGGCGGCCGCGCGGGGGCGCGTGGGGCTGGGCGCTTCGCCAGAGGCTCGAAGGCTGGGCGCTAGACTCGCGGGGGCGGGCGGGGGGAGGGTTCACCCCCTCTGTCCCCATCCGAGCTTCAACAAGTGGATGGGGCCCGCAAGGGAGCAGCGGGGAAGGGAACAGGTGGGGCCGGGTGGGTTCCCCCCTCCCACCCCACAAGACAGAGCTGAATCCATAAAGAGGAAATCCATCAAGAGTAGTGGGGGCCGCTTTTGGGGAGACAGCTAAAGGCTGATCCTCTGCCCTAGGCACAGAGAAAGGGATTTCATCCAGATAGGGCTATTGTGGCACATGTGGGCAGCCAGGTGGTATCCCAGAGAGAGAGAGAGAAACATCCTGCACATGGGCACATTAAGGAATTAGGGGTCTGGATCCTGAAGAGGAGTCCATGGGGTGGGGGTCGGGGATACACTTGGAGATGCAGCCACATCTGGCCAGGACCCCCACACCTGGAGGAAGTCAGAATGGATAAAGGGAAGGGATGGATTGAGGCTGTGGGCTGGGGTCCTCACATCTGGCCCAGAGCCCACATCTGGAAAACTTTAGGGAGGAGGGGACACATCTGGGCTGAAGGCCACAGTAGGAGGGGGACTTTTGAGGGTAATTGAGACTAGAGGGTGTTCTAGCCTGGGAGTCGGGAGCTGGAGTAGGAGGAGAACAGGGGCAGGGGAGGATCTGGGAAGCAGGGGGGGGAGCTTTTGGCCCCCAGCCGCCCAGCAATCTTGGGCATTCGGTACCCGGGCAGGCGCCAACCGGCACAATCGCTTTTGTTGTCTGAGCTGGTCCGGCCTCACTCTCTGCTGGGCCAGCGCCCTCCTCTTAGGCGGCGGGAGCCCGGACGCCTGGCTTCCCGGCCCCACCCTGAAGGGTCAGCACCTCTGGCCTGCGTCTAGTTCTGTCCCGGGCTCACCTCACACAGCCGGACGCCGGGTCCCTAGAGGTGGCCCGTCCTGGGGGGTGGGGTGGGCTGAGCTACAATGGGGGGCGGGTAGGCGGCGGCTGAACCGTGGGAACCAGACGGCTTTATCTGGCCCGGAACCCCCCAGTCCCCCAGGCGGAGGAAGGGCGGATGTTCTTACCCGGGGCCTGGCCGGTAGGAGCGAGCTGTGGGGGCCTCCTTTTCTGCAGGGCCAGGCCCCCTGGCCCTCCGGGCCGCCGGCGCCTCAACAGAGCTTGAGCCTCCTGTAGCCTGGGTGGGAGGGGGGCAGAGAAGTGGCTGACCCCCACCCCCAAGGGGGAGGGCCTCCCATTCCAGGAGAAGGTCTCCCAGTAGCGGCTCTGCCCGCCAAGCCCGCCAACCCGTTTATAGGGAACAGGCCTCGAATGTTCTTTAGATGCTTGGAGAAAAACAGAGGAGAGAGAGAGAAGGAGGAAAGGGAGGAGAAGAGAGAGGGGAGAAGAGGGGAGGAGAGGAGGGGAAAAATGGTGGCAAAGCTAGGTGTTCCTACAGAGGACCTAGCAGGGGAGGAATTACTCACGTCAGTGGCTGCCAGTTAAGGGACACTTGTCTCTTCTTCCCGCTGGGACTAGGGCTTGGCACTGGAGGTACAGGAGTCAGGCACTGCTGGGGGCCTGGGCACGTTTCAGGCTGGCAACTTTGGACTCTGCAGGAGGCTTTGGAGACAGCCAGGGACTAAGTGGGGGAAGGAGTGGGCTGAATCTCTTCCTCCACGAGGTGCACATAGCTCTCCAGCTGGGGAAGAGAGCCTGCCACCCCACCCTTCCACTCCTACCCCCTTTCACTCCCCCACCCCCCTGCCCATACCCCATCTGGAAGAACGCACCTGGGATGCAGCGGCTCCTCCTAGGTGTCTGGCCTAGGCAGCAGTGACAGGCAGCAACACTATAAATAGGGCAGTGGAAGGCACTCAGACTCCTAGCACTCCAGAACTCCCCCAAAGAAGGCAAGGAGGGGTGGGCCAAGGCAAACCTTGAGGGATCTCAAAACTAATGTGTGACTAACTTGAGGCATTTCTCCACATGCCTCAGTCTCTCCATCTGTACAATGGGAAGAGGAATGTTGACTTAGAGTTTCCAGGAGTGAAGGCCACAGTAAAATTACTTTTGCATGTCTATAAAGGAGGTTTGGTGGTAGAGTTTATTGGAAAATATATTTTAAAGTCTTTTTCTAGCCGGGTGTGGTGGCACACCCTTGTAATCTCAGTACTTGTGAGGCTGAGACAGGAGGATCGCAGCCTCAGCTACTTAGTGAGGTCCTCAGCAACTTAGTGAGACCTTGTTTCAAAATAAAGAATAAAAATGGGGCTGGGGATGTAGCTCGGAGGTAGAATGCCCCTGGGTTCAATCCCCAGTATTGCAAAAAAAAAAGTTGTTGTTTTTTTTTTTTTTCGGTACTGGGGATTGAACTCAGGGGCATTCTACCTCCGAGCTATACCCCCCGCCCTATTTTTTATT
>PVLC010034557.1:0-16863 GCA_004027655.1 Graphiurus murinus
ATATAATAAATTTATTGATATAGACAATGTGTAACATAATTTACAAATAATAATAAAATATATAATGCTTTTTACTTTAAATTTCACATAGCCAATTGATTTTCACAGAATGTTTTCATCGATTTTTGCTGAATTCTTGTATTTGCAGCCAAGTTAGGGTTGCAAGTGAACTATAATTTAACAAATGGAGGTACATATCAATCCTCTAACTGTTTTCTCATCCCAGTAAATTTATTGTTATTACTCTGATGTGTGCTCTATTATGTTATTCTATTAAATTCTTTGTTACCCATGTAAAATTATAACCATTAAACTGTACGTTCTTTCAGCTTCGGCACTAAGTGTGTCCAAATTCACTTATTTGTTAGTGCTGTTGGCAATATCTCTGCTATCTTGGACGATAGTTTTTGAATACCAGAAGGGTATTTTTCTCAGTTTTTGTGTGTGTGCCATTTAGTCTTCATCGTGAACATTTTGTCTGTCATCTTCTTAAATCTAGACAGCCAACAAAGCAATGAATTATGCTCTGAGTTATGGCATTTGTTGATTTCGTGACTAGTTTTTAGCTGCCAACACTGATGTTGTATCACTGAATGTGGAGAGGTCAGAGGCGGAGCAGTTCAGAATCACATGTCATTTCCACATTCCTGAGGCAACAGACACAAACCACCAAAATAACGTAGTGAATGGGAAAATCATTCTGTTATTACAATAGAATATTTATTTCCTCTGTTTTTAATAAAATATACTTTGTAACATATGATTTAATCTTTTTTTTTTTTTTCTTGTACTGGGGATTAAACTGAGGGGTGTTTTACTTCCAAGCTGTATCCCCAGTCCCTTTTGTTTTTCATTTTGAAACAGGGTCTCACTAAGTTGCTGAGTCTAGCCTCGAACCTGCAATCCTCTTGTCCTAGCCTCTCAAGTACTGGGATTATAGGCATGTGCCATTGTGCCTGTAATCATTAATAATGGTAGTTAGATTAATAATTTAATCTTTAATAATGGCAGTGTTTCAACAACCAGAGCATAATATTCCTGTCACAAATCACTGTTAACTGGCTTCAGCACACCGTGGATAAAAGTACTAAAAAATTACATTTAGTGACTTATCATACTTTTAGTAGTTCAAAATGCCACCAGAAACTTCATAAATATACTCTCCTGGATTTCAACATTCTCTCAATTGCAAATTTTCTAATTGAATGTTTTTTTTGGGGGGGGGTTACTGGGGATTGAACTACTCAGGGGCATTCCACCTCTGAGCTACACCCCCAGCCCCATTCTTTATTTTGAAACAGGGTCTCACTAAGTTGCAGAGTGCCTCTAGGTAGCTGAGGCTGGCCGTGAACCCGGATCCTCCAGTCTCAGCCTCCCAAATGTGAATGTTTCTTAACCATTGTACTATGGAATACTTTATCCTTGGGGTTGCTGTAGCCACTCCACATTTTAAAAAGTGGCAAAGAGCGGAGTTCTAGACTCATTGGTATGATCTGGGCTTGGAATGCCTTCCCCCTAAAAGCTCACGTATTGAAAGCAATCTCCAGTGCAGTGAGATTCAGAGGTGGGGCATAGCTGAAGGAGTGGGTCACTGTGGGCATGGCTTGGAGGACTGCGTCTGTCCCTGGCCCCTCCTCTCACTCTCTCTGCTTCCTGGCTGCCATGGGTTGAGAGGCTTGCCTCTATCACGACCTGCCATCATGATGTTTCTGCCATGGAGCTGGCTGACCATGGACTGAACCTTTGAAACCACAAGCCAAATTAAATTTTCCTCCTCTAAATTGGTCTTGTCAGGTATCTTGGTCACAGCAACACAAAAACTGACTAAAACTCTCATCTCATTTTTTTTTCTGCCTCAAAATTAAATATGTCCGTTAGTTCTCTGGTGCCTGAGGCACCTGTCAGAGCAGGGAGGTACAAGGAGCCTTCAGTAGCTTTGCTCAGTGCTGGCTTACTCAAATGGGGGAACTACTTGAGTTTAGGACACCAAACAAAAGTGTTGGAGGGGAATTTATACGTGCTATTTCAAAACAAGTGTTAAAATCATCATGAGAGAAAAAAAGAACAGTTTGTTGCACTTCATGGCATTTGTTTTATGGCTTAGCATTTGTGTTTGTCTTAGACAACATCTGCACATTGTGTTGCATGATTATCAGATAGATACACAATCTTGTATAAATATCAGCGCCCCTAGAGTTGTGTGAGCTAGTGGCCCTGGGAGAAGGAGGCACAAATATAACCCTGATGCTGATTGTTTCCATAGGCCTGAACCTGATCATAGGTCTTTAATGTACAGGGGAACCAGAAATCAAATTATTAATGACTGTGTGGCTACCTGCCCTCTAGGAGGTCAAAGGAAGCAAATATCTAAACAAACAAAACTCCAAGGAATCTGTTTGAAAACGCACCCTCTAAGGAAGGGAAGAGAAGCAGCCTTGGTGCAGGGCCCAGGAAAGCCCCTGCCACCAGGAGTGTTCCCAGGGCTCAGGAGAGGCTGAGCCAGGAGAGGTCCTTGGCTCACGTAGCTAACTGTAAGCAGAAGGAAGAGAAAAATAACGTGATTAGCATGTTTCTCTCCTACTCTAGATGCAGATGACAGAAGCAGGCAATCTGCTGTTTGTGCAGAGGGGCCCCGAGAAGGAGAGCTGAGAGCATCTGCTCTGAGAAGCTGCTGTTTAAAATGCAGGAAGTACACCAAGCCAAGGAGGAAACTCCAGTGCAGGCCCCTGGTGCTGAACAGGAGAGTGGAGGAGAGGTGTGTGCTGAGAACACGTTGGGTTTTTCTTTTTCTCTTTTTTTTTGTGGTACTGGGGATTGATCCCAGGGGCATTCTACCTCTGAGCTACACCTCCAGTCTTGTTTTTAAAATTTTAATTTTAACTTTGAAACAGGGTCTCGCTAGGTTGATGGGAGTCTCACTACTTGTGAAGGCTGTCCTTGAATCTTCAATCCTTCCTGTCTCAACCTCCCAAGTGCTGGGATTACAAGCGTGCACCAACGTGCCTAGCCACCTTGGGTATTTTTAATTCACACCTAGGGACTGGCTCTGGGGTTTTGTGCAGGGCCAGTTCCTCCTTCATTCAGAGCCAAGGCTTTTGGTGGTGGTCCGTGCTTTCACACCTTCCACAAGGACAGACAGGCCACCCACCTCTGCAGCTCAACATCTCCCCCTTACTGACCAGTGCTGTTCACTTCTGCAAAGCTTCCCGGCCAACAATGAGTTACACTCTGTGCCCTCACACCTCCTCCTCCGTCCCCTGCCAAAGGGACAACCGTAACTACTGTGGTCCTTATTCGTGGGGTGGGATCCAGGACCTCTAGTGGATATCTGAAACTGCAGAGTACAGAACCCCATATAATACTTTTCTTTGATAAATTTTAATTTATAAATTAGGTGCAGTAAGAGATTAACAGCAGCAATAATAAAAATAGAACAATTATAATAATATACTGTAATACAATTGCCAGCATCACGGCTCTTGCACTTTGGTGCCATTGTTAAGTAAAATAAGGGACACTTGAACATGAGCACCATGATACCACGATAGTGAATCTGATAGCCAAAGGCTACTAATTCATTAAAAGGCAGGTAGCATTTACAACATGGACACACTGGACAAAAGGAGGCTTCACATCCTGAGAGGGACAGAGTGGGACGGCCTGAGATTTCATCATGCTCCTCAGAAAGGCACGCCGATGAAAACTTATAGATTGTTTGTTTCTGGAAGTTTCAGACTGTGGTTGACTGAGAGTGACTGAAACTGAAAGAAGTGAAACCCCTAAGGGAAGACTGTTGTAGTTTTGACAGAAAATAAGGAACATCGGTGTCTCCAATGGATGAAGTCACTGTGGACTCTGCAGTTTGAAAGGCCTCTGTGCTTCTAGGAGAATCAGGGAGCTCATTCAAAGGAGCCAGCAAAACAGCCTGTCAGCTAGATGAAATATTGGAGGCCTCAGAGCCAGTTGCTGGCCTCCAAACCCTCCTTCTCTTGGGGGAACAGGTAGGAGCAAGGTCCTCTCATCACACACTTCTGGCTGCCTTTGACAATCAAGTTCTCCACTTAAAAGGCTGTTCGTCAGAGGGTTGTAAGCCGACACACATCTGGTAGGTACCTTTCTGATGGCATTTATATTCTACCCTGGTTTATTTGCAGAGCAGACTAGATGGTAAGTGTGTGTTGATAGCTGCCATCTGTGTATCCTCCTGTCCATCAGGTCAGTGCTATTCTGATGGTACTTAAGGAGTATTCATGTTTGTGAATATTTGACTCTCAGGCTTTGCACCTCTCCCAGTAAAGGTAAGTCAGCCTTGTAATAAGAACAGAGAATTGCAAAATCTTCTTTCTCGAGTCCCAGGATCTTTTTTCCCCTTCACACACCTGACAGAAGGGATCACTTTAAAGTGGTAAAATGAGAGTATTAACAAACCTACTTAAAAAGATTTAACAAGGTCATGCATATAAAGGAGCACCAGACCTAACGATAGCTGCCATTTTATCATTGTCATCATTATTAGATTGTTATTTCTAAAATGAATTCTGTGAGAGGATGAAAGCACTCTGGCCCTCCACTGTGGAGAAGAAAGCATTCTGGAGATGTGGCTGAGGCATAAGGAACCTAGTGATAGTCATATGGGTATTCCAACAGCTCCTGCAGCCTCTTGACAACCAGGTGGTTGGATTCCATGGCCTGTCTGCAAAGCCAGTGGAATCCACAGACGTATATTTCTCCTTCTCCTACCACTCTGGCCAAGTGCCAATCCCACGAGAGAAATGCAGCCCAAGCCCTGCCATGGGTTTGGATAGATTTTCCCATTTGCTTTTGGCTCACTTTTAGGTCAAGACAATATATCCTCAGACTCCTTGCTGGAGGCATCATTTGAATGGTAAAGACAGCACTCCTTGGTCTGTTCTCTGAAGCCACAGAATCCACAGCAGGCTCCAAGCTTCATCTCACCTGCAAAGTCCAACCAGGATGACTGTGGTTTTATGACCTGCCTTGTAAGAAAGGCCTTCACTGAATTACATTTGAAGGTTTTGTTCCAGTTTTTGAAAATCAAGGTTTAATGTAATGTTATGAGTGTAATAATGTTTACATGTCTTCTGTGAAAACTTCACAGAACAGAACACATTATTATTTACTAGTGCTATTAGTAACAACATCCTAATCTGCAATGTGTTCATTACATTACAAGTCATGTCATAGATGGAGAAGTAAGACAAGAAGGGTGGAGAGATGGTGGAGATGAGACTCAAGTCCGGTTCCAGCGGTCTGAGCTGGTATCTTGCTATCCATTCACACTGACCAGAAGGCTGCTCTAGGTATAGTGAACCACACAATAAAGTCACCTAAGAATAAGGTTCAAGAGGAAAATTTTAGTTGACTGCTTCTTTACCTTGGATCATATTTTCTTTGGCTTCAAGCTGCCAAGTTCAGAAACAAATGTCGAGATCAACCACAAGCACCTTGGTTTAGGTTTTGGAATTCAAACTTCCCCATCCCTTTCTATTTCCTTTGATTTTCTACTTCCCCCTTAATGATCTTACGGTGTGTGCCTTTGGTTTCATGGCACTTCAGTCACTTGGGAAGTAAAAAGGAAAGACAGTGTTAAGAAAGAAAAATCAATCCACCAGCCATTTGTTTCACCTGGTAGGAAAAAAGGATCACAGAACTTTTCTTTTGTTCCAGATGTTTTGCTGCTCTGCTTTCTAGAAAAAGATCTATTCAGATTAGGGTTGCCACATAAAATATAAGATGTCTAGTTAAATTAAAATTGTATGCAAATAATGAATTATTTTTAGTATATGTCCCAAATATTGCATAGAAATTTTTATACTAAAAATTATTCATTGCTTATTTGAAATTCAAATTGAACTGTAAGTCCTGTGTTTTATCTGCTATATCTCACAGCCAGCTTTGTGGTAATTCAGAGCTACAAAGATGCTAAATAAGTACCTTGATTTTGTGCCTTGTATACCATTTGTCCAAGGATAAAGGTTCAAATCTAAAACAAGTTTATAATAGTAGTTAAAAAACTCTGAAGTTGTCCAGGCATTGTGGCACACATCTATAATCCCAGTACTTCAGAGGCTGAGACAGGAGGATTGCAGGTTCAAAGCCAGCCTTGCCAATTTAGCAAGGCTCTCAGCAACCTAGTGAGACCTTGTTTCCAAATAAGAAATAAAATTGGGCTAGGGGGTGTAGGTTGGAGGTAGAATGCCTCTGGGTTCAATCCCCAGTACCAATTCCCCTCAAAACAAACAAACAAACAAACAAACAACAAACAAACAAATCCTGAAGATGAGCTGAGCACCTCCCTGGAGGTGGCATGCTCTTCTGAGGCTGGTTCTGATTTCAGATGAAGACCCTCAGAGACCACCTGGACCTGCCCTTTGTTTCCCAGGGTCCTTGAGCAGCACTTGACTGGGCCTCCTTCTCCAGGATAAATCAATGTACATTTTGCCCCGCTTTCTCAACCTTTGGTCTAGAAATTTTTCAATTACAAATTTCACTTCCATTTCCCCAGATGTCACATTAACCTTGTGATTCGAATTTCACTGACTCTTTGAATCCTGTTTCCTCAACTCCCACTTCCAGGTAAAAGAGGTGAATTCCTTCCCGGGGTCCTCTCCTGGTCTCTCTTTGGTTCCCTCATTAGAGTCTTCAGCTTTCGTCTAAATGGGGGCCTGGCTGCTGCAATACTGGGAGCAAAGTAGGCGTGGCTGCCAGCTCCTCCTCCATGGGCCCCTAAGTCTGCAAAGCTCCCACCTCCTCCCTCCCCAGAACCATGCTGTGCTACAGGAGGAAGAGGTGAGGACCATTACCCCTGAGCCCGGTCACCCTGCTAACATGTGGGCCCCATGGCAGTTCTGCCTGGGCCCCCACAAGTCATAGAGTGCTTTGGGGCAACAGCGCTTTCTGCCTTTCCCTGGAATCCTCTTGACAGAGCTGAAATGACCCACCCCTTGAGACTAGCAGGGGACAGACCTCCCATATCTGTCCTCTTTCCAACAGAGTACAGAGGTTTTTTTTCTAGTAACAACAATAAAAACAACTTATTTTAAAGACTGGTCTATAAGCTTTTCCAATGGCTTGCTAAATATGCTTAAACTTAACTAAGATTCAATGAGGAGCCGACTTGAAATAATAGTCTGTCCTCATGGAAAAACTATGTCTGACAAGGGGACAGCAGATGGTCTTGGAGAAAATTGTGGTTGTGATCACAATCTGCTTAAAATGGTATCATGACAATCTTGCTAAAGAAGGGCATTAGACTTCCATCAGATGCTTGTACCTCATCCTCCGAGGCTGTTCTTCTGGGGACACAAAGTCTACGTTTCAAGTTCCCCTGATCAGACCAGCAGCCAATACCCCACGCTGCTGCAGGAGGGGTCCTGTGTCCTTCTCCCTTCTATAGAGGTGAAGGATGATGTTGCCAGGAGAACACTTTGCAATTCTGTCCCCATACCTCTGCATCCCTTCTCAGCACTGGTACTATGTCCTGGCTTTGCCCTCAGGTACACATGGGGGTCTTCGTTCCTTTAGATTCTGATATAAAGGCATCGAAAGCAATAGTGCATGATGTATTTGTCCTTCCTAAGGAAGATGCTTCTGATTTTTCTAGTGTGCTTTACTTGCAGGAATCTGAGACTTCCATAATAATACATATATGTACCAATGCTACATATATGTATTATTCCAAAGCTAGGTTGGAAGCCTGAGGAAAGGTTCCCTGAAAAGCAGACCTTGAGGCTACATGTGCAAGTAGTTTGTTTAAAAAAGTGATCCCAAGAGGAACAGTGAGGGAGCAAGGAGATGAGACAGGAAATGGAGGAGACAGTAAAAGGGACATCACTGGTGCTCCTGCTGTGGGTTCAAAAACTAGGGCTCAGATATGATGGGGGGACCATCTAGAGAAAGCAAACCTCACATTTTTCCACTGAAGAGCAAGGACACAGCATGGATCCACCAAGTCCTCCCCTTGTGGGCTGAGGAATCCTGCCCAGCATGGGCCAAGCGTACCGTGACCAGAGAGACCAGAAGCCTTTGACCTGTACAGGACCTGTCTGCTGCTGACCTTCAGAATGAGGGGAAACAAGTGGATTATTGCCAGCCTCCACTCAGGGACTGTGCCTTCATCCTCCTGCATCCTCCCCTCAGAAAGCGCCTGGCACTTCAGGATACTCAGCGAATGTTAGGTGAATGAACAAGGGGTGCATGCAGAGAAACATAGCTTAATGGTTCGGCAAATGCTGCTCAATAGTCACCACAACAAAAACATTTAGGATTTTTTTTTTTTTTTGGTGGTGGTGCTGGGGATTGAACCCAGGGTCATTCTACCTCTGAGCTACACTCTTAGCCCTTTTGATTTTTTATTTTGAAACAGGGTCTCACTAAGTCCCTGAGGTTCTTGCAAAGTTGCTGAGACTGGCCTTGAACCTGTGATCCTCCTGCCTCAGCCTCTCAAGCACTGGGATTACAGACATGTGCCACCACATCCAACTTTATATTTAGGACCTTTCAAAACCTTTTAGCTCAGCAGGGAGTGGTGGCACACACCCATAATCCCAGTTTTTGGGAGTCTGAGACAGGAGGATTGCAGGTTCGTGGCCAGCCTCAGCAACTTAGTGAGGCCCTTCACAACTTAGAGAGACCCTGTTTCAAAGTAAAAAATAAAATAAGGTTGTGGGTGTAACCTAGAGGCAGAATGCCCCTGGGTTCATACCCCAGTAAAACACACACACACACACACACACACACACACACACGCGCGCGCGCGCGCGCGCGCGCGCACATAAAAATTAAAACCTTTTAACTCATAAATTATTATCCCATGCATCAATGGCATTTGTTTTCAGCTGGAAGTCCTTGACCACAGTGGATTGGGAAGAGCCAGTGGGGCCTCAAATCCAAAGACAAGAGATAGGAGTCTTCCTAGAAAGCACATTGCAGATTAGAAATTATGTTGTGAATAAAAGATATTATCACCTTTTGTCCTGGATGTACCTGGGTACAGGGCACTCGAGCCCCACAGAGCAGCCTGTCTCTTTGTTCTGTATCTTTGGTAATTAGACAAATCTTCTCACATGGAATCACAATTTGCCTCCTCATTGTGCATGGTGTCCAGTGCCTTCAGGTTCAGATTCCCGCTTTGCTGTTATTACCCCCCATGTGGCTGTGGTACAGTGGCTTCTTTTCTGGGCCTCACTTTCCCCACCTGTAATATGCCTTCGATAGTGCTGCCTGGCGATGTACTGAAGAGCTGGACTGAGGTCCAGGTGCCTGTGCTCAAAACCAGGCTCCACCATTTCCTAACTTGATTTAGAATGGGATGCTAGAGCATCTAGCTGCCTTAGTTACCTTTTCTGCAAAATGGGAATGATATTCGCACCAGATCTATGGGGATGTTTAAATCACTTGGTAAGTGATATGTGCATTAATTATTATTTTATATCTCAGTGATACCAGGTGTTAAAATGAGACAGTACATGTAAAGCTTAGGCAGAGTGCAGTACCTGATATATTCTATAAAAGTCATTATATATTTTTTTAAAAAACTATAGCCATGTTAACATACCATCATTTATTTGTATCTTCTACTTCTTCTCCAGACTAAACATTTATTTTTCATTTTACACATAGCCAGCTTCAATCCCTAATTATCATCTCCTAACCTATGCAAATGCAGTGGGGCCATTGCCCTGCCCTATATACCTTGACTGTACGATATAAAATTGTTTTTACCCAATAAAATATGTCCTTTTAACCTCTTTCAGATGACTCAAACATGAATTACCCTCAGCAAGTGGCATCACATTTAAAATATTTACCAAAAGCCTGGAAAGTCAGCCTGCACTCTACAGTTTCTTCTGCATCTGCCGAGACCCAGTGATAGCTCTAAGTCACATATCTTCATTTTTTTTTTTTTTTTTTTTTTTGTGGTACTGGGGATTGAACTCAGGGGCATTCTACCTCTGAGCTATACCCCCAGCCCTATATTTTATTCTTTATTTTGAAACAGGGTCTCATTAAGTTGTGGAGTGCCTCACTAGGTAGCTGAGGCTGGCCGCGAATCAGGATCCTCTGGTCTCAGCCTCCCAAATGCTGGGATTACAAGTGTGCGCCACCATGCCCAGCTACATATCTTCATTTTTCTCCCCACCAAATACTGCCTCAGCGGCCCCATCTCAAACCAGACCATGGAGCCTGTTAGGAACTGATGGACTATTATAGGCGAGAGTGAGTTAGGTGATGGCTGAGTTGTGAGATTAGGGGAGAGGGGAAGTTGTGGATAAAAGCTAAGAGTCTGAGATTCTAGCAAAGAGTCAATTTGCAGAGACAAGGCCTCACAGTTCAAATTCAGCAAGTTTTCCCCATGGCCACCCCCTGGACACTCTCATTTATCTGATTTAGCTTTCTCTGAGTCCCCATCACCAATCACTTCATTTATTTACTTATTTATTTATTTATTTATTTATTTATTTATTTATTTATTTATTTATTTATTTATTGGGGTACTTAGGACTGAACCCAGGGGCCTTATTCACTCCCAGCCATTTTTTATTTTATTTTATTTTGAAACGGGGTCTCACTAAGTTGGCGAGGGCCTTGGTAAGTTGCTGAGGCTGGCTTCAAACTGTGATCCTCCTCTCTCATCCTCCCAAGTACCAGGATTACAGGCGTGTGCCACCACATCGGCTGATCACCCACTTTGGAATTCCCTTTCTTCAGCTTTTTAAAAAGATCTCTTTGAGACCTGGGACCTTTAGTGACCCTCCTGTGCTCCCACCTCCACCACCCCTCAAGGGATCACCTCATTGCCTGGGTTTCTCTCCCACTCCTGGGTTGCTGTTTCTCAAGGTCTGCCATAGGCCTGCCTTAAATTGTGACATCCTTCTCCATTTACTCTCTCTACATACTTCTTGGGTGTTCTCATTGACACTTAAGTCTTCAACTACCATCCACGTTCTGACAAACCCAAAGTCCAATATCCAGTCTGAACTTCCCTCTTCTCTTAGAGATCAACCCACACATTTCTAGCGTGTAACTAGACGGTTTCATCCAGGTTTTCTGCTGGTTCCCAAACTCCGAATGCCCAACATGAAGCTCTGTTTCTTCCCACCCCCGGCCTTATAATCATGTTGTGTTTTCTATTTGGGGGTAAGGACGCAGCTGTCCAAGCCTGCAGCCTGGGAGTTGCTGCAGAGGCCTTCTTCCCCACTCCAACTGGATCCCCGGTCACATTTATTACATCTCCTCTCACATCTTTTTTTGCTCTCACCCACCATTGCCATTATTTAGACATTTTTCCATTTGGATCTTTCAACAGCTTCCCAAAGTTCTCCCTGCCACCACTGTCTCTCCACCTCCTTCCCCCTTCTAGCCTCATTCCCCACTCAGCCATCAGTCATTTTCCTAAGCTACAGGTGTGATCCCCTTCTTAGATGGCATTTCTGGCTCTTCATCAATGTGACCCTCCTTACCTTCCCAGCTATTCATTAAGGAATAGCATTTTATCTGTTGAAATCCACCAATGAAAATATACTTCTTGAACACCTTCTACATGCTGAGGCTTGTTTTAGGTCTTGTGGAGGACATAAAAGAAGTTTTGCATATGATCTTCCACTTTTAACAGCTTTCAAAACTAACATGTGGAAGAAATTATTGCATAGTTAAGTACTTAGTAGTGTGGTATAGACTATAGCAGCAATATGAAGTATATTTCCAGGTTGGTTTTCTAAGGCTCATAAATGTCTACAAGTACGTATACACTTATAAATTATGTATGTGTAAATCTCTGGGAAAAAGTTTATAATACAAATTTGCCTTGGCAACACTAGTCATTTCTGTCTTGAAGGGGAAGGAGGTCACTTGAGCCTGACAACACGCCTACCTTCGTCAATTTGCTTCACAAAACGACTTACTTGATTGCATATTCATCTTGCTCTCTTTTCAGCAGAAAGGAAAACGGTTTCTGTAATTGAAACCAATAAATGGACCACTGCTGATGCTCCTTGGAGGGACATAAATCAGACAGAGTCAAAGTCAGGTTAAACGAGTGAGACAAGGAATAAAAACCACTCAGAACTCTTCAGCATAAACACCTGAATCAACGTGCCGCCCAGCTTCTGGATACAGAACTCTGGCTCAGAGCAGCTAACCCGTCACACAGCTGGGACCCCTGCAACTGAATACAGGTCCAGCACTTCCATTACGGAGGCCAGGTGGGCTGGCTTCACTGTGATACTCTCCACTTGTCAAAGTCACAGACACCCAGCTTCCCACCCCAGAGAAACAGGTGGACTTGGCTATGCAAAGAGAAAAACAATTTAGAGGAAACATGCACCCTTCCTTGTCCCATGCAAGCGGCTCAGAGTCGAGATATTGGAAGTCCAGAGGAGTATATGATCTCTCCTAACTCATGTTCATTAACTTGCATGAGCTTGAAATAAAGCACTACTGGGTTTGTATCATGCTGCAGGGTTTCCCTGAATGGCTGGAGCTTTAGAGTTGGAGCTGAAGGGCTAGAGCTCTTGTCCTGGCTCTGCTGCTGACCAGTTGTGTGTGTCTGGCTAGCTGCTTGGCTTTGGGGGTCTCAGCTTCCTTATTCCTCATGTAGTCTTTTTTTTTTTTTCTTTTTTCTTCCGGTACTGAAGGTTGAACCCAGAGGCATTCTATCTCCAAGCTACACCCCCAGCCCTATTTTATTTTGTATTTTGAAACAAAGTCTCAATAAGTTGTTGAGACTGGCCTCAAACCTGCGATCCTCCTAACTCAGTCTCTCAAGTATTGGGATTACAGGCACATGCCACTACTCCCGACTCTCATGCAGTCTTTTTGGGGAGAAAAACATCCCATGTGAAAGCATATCAGAAATGTGGAGCTCCACATCATGCAGGCCATCTGAGACTCCCACCCCGGACCTTTGAAGCACCCTGGCCATTTATATCCCTGAGTATCATCCTCAGTGACCCACCTCTGTACCCAGTTTACCATCACAGTGAGCAAAGTCACCTGCTCACTTGTTCCAGGGCCAAAATTAGTTGGGAAAGGATCCATTGTATTAACATAATGCTTTGAAGATTTGCAAATGTTTCCACACATACCGTTTCATTGACTCCTCACAGCCTCCTTCCAATAGGCAGAGCAAGTATTCTTGTTCTGATATTTAGGGACAAGGGGACAGAGGCTCAGACCCAGGAGTCTTTTACTTCTTTCAGTTCTTCCCAACTCTCCCCTTCAGTTCCTTTCTTCTTTCCTTGGTTTTCCATGTCAGTTTTGTTTGTTTGTTTTGTGGTACTGGAGATTGAACCTAGGGGTACTCTACCACTGAGCTATATCCCCAGTCATTTTTGTTTTACTTTTATTTTGAGACAGGACCTCACTAAATTGCCCAGGCTGACCTCAAACTTGGGATCCTTCTGCCTCAGCTTCCTTTATAGGCGTGTGCCATCAGATCCAGCTTCCCATGTCAATTTTTCAGAACTTCTCCATCCTCTGTGCCTTTTGGATTTAAGCCTAGAAGCTCCACTTGGTTTTTCCCTCCCCCACCCCTAAAGATAAATGGTCTCTACTGCTCTTTTTAATTCCAGCTTTTCTGTAATTCTTTCTCTACCTGGGAGAAACAGAAGGACTCCAGCCTTTCCCACAAGCATGTATTGATGGCCTGCCCTATGCCACATATTCTTCCTGTTCTCATCCTCCACCCCCTTTTACTCTCTGCCACTATGAAAATCATTTATCAATTCAAAAATTGTTCTCTGAGTTCCTCCTTTCTTTGCAGAACACTTTTTAGATATTTGGGAGCGAAGACAATAGGCACACACGTAAGGTGTTGCAATAGATGGAGACAGATATTTGCATTTTTAAGTGACAGGTCTGTTTATGACTGCTCCATGTTCTTCTACATCTGTGTTTCACTCTTGGGTTGTACGTGAGGATGGGTATGAGGATGAGCCCTTGCATTTCAAACTCATCTAGTTGGTGTATGGAGGGGGACACCTCCAAAGGGCTTGTTTGCCAACTTCATTTTTTCCCCCCCGATATAAAAAATCAGGACTGGTAGACACAAGAATACAAAACAGTTTCATCTCAAGAGAAATAGCTAAAGAAATAGTGGCAAAACCAAGATCATTTTAATTGTTGAATGGTATATATTCTTTGGTCATTATTTATAGTACTATAGAGATTCTCCTACACCTGGTTGCTGGGTTCATGGAATTTTTCTCTAAGAACTAGTTACCTTTCCAGATATTCATTTGCACATCTGTTACATGATGCCTGTAGTGAAGTGTAAGTTCAAGACTTTCTTAATTCATTAGTCAGTAGCTTATTGATTCTGAAAGCTACAGCCCCTGTGCTTTGTCATCATTTTCATAAAGCGTTCCTCAGGGTAGTGTTCACTATAAAATATTGAGCTTATTAAGAGTTTTTGGACCTCTGATTAACGTTCACAGCAAAAGCTATGTTAAGTAAATTAGGTACTAAATAAATCTAAAATGATTGTGGGGAGTCATCAGCTAAATTAAGATGCTGACAGCTCACATAACAAGATGCAAAGCAATAGTAATTAAGAAAAATAATCACCTTTGCTGCTGAGAGCACAGGTTTGGACCCAAGTGAAGTAACTCCCCAGGCGTCTGTTTTCTAAAAGGCAAATCTTGCTGTTTTGTGCTTCTGTGAAGGGGGTGATGGGCAAGAGATCCTCTTCTGTATTCCATTATTCATCACCCAATCTTATGGTGAGCTGTGTTTGGAGAATAATCTTGTTTGAGGCAGGACAGATTCACAGAATTACCTGGGGTCTAGGTATAGACTCGTCCATGTTGTGTTGGCTCCAGGTCATTTGTACTTCCCTTCTCTCTGCTTTCTTCTACTGAAGAGTCATGAAGACCAACAAAATGAATCTTTTTAGTCTCCTGCACAGGGAGTGGAGGTCATGTTCTGGCCAGTGAGTTGTGGGTAGGAGTTGCCAAGTGAAGCTTCTGGGAAAGCTTTTGAAAAGGGACAGATGTGACCAGATGCCCATTCTGCCTTTTGCTCTCTGGTCCTTTTCCTTCTTTCTGCTTGAAACATGATCGAGACATCTACTTGGAAATGCAGCAGCCATGCTGGAAGGATGGCAGAACAGGAGGCTAGAGGAGCCTGGATTGCCGACTCCTGGCTGCCTTCTCACTTGAGAGAAGACGCTGCCTGTTGAAGCCTTTCCAGCAGAGTTTGCATTCTCTGCAGTTGAATGTAACCCTGATGTTAGGGCTTCTCAGCTCAGAGGATAATTCCTCAGCAATGCTGTTTGGTTTAGTGGAACAAACAAGCAAGCCCCAGCTTTCTATCTTTGTGCACGCCAATTTCCATTCAATTTTCAGACAATGGCATGAGCCTCTCTGGAGAGCTCAGGGCCAGACCTGGGAACGTAGGCTGGGTGCACACACACTTAGCATCAGGCCTGCAGCCTCTAGGTCTGATGGCAATTCTCTTCTTGGAGACAATTTCCCATCAGCCCTAGTGGACTGATTTGAGAAGCAGCAGCATTCTATCATCCTTGCTAGCTCCATGGAATAATGCCTCTGTGTCAGCCCTCTTAGGTTTAAGCATTTTAATCCCTCCTGCTTCAAATAATACTCACAAATGTATGAAAATAAGATGTGATTTCCCACTATATCACTTCTTTTGGTGATGAAATCATACTCAGGTTCTTTATTAACAGTCCTGGAAAATGAAACAATGACAATAAAGATAAATTCAGACCCAAAAGAGAGGGAAGGAGGGAGAGAGAGATGGGTGGGCGATGACCTTCACTCCTGCATGCTGTCGTCATCTCCTGGGTCACAGAGTCTGTCTTCCACAGCCACCCATGCACATTCATGGTCGGGGGACAATAATAACTTTCTGCATTGGTCAACGGTGGAGTGAATTCCAACAACTCTGCTTGCTTTCTCCTGTATTATGGGTCTACAAAGAGGAAATATCATGATTGCTTTAAGAGTCACCTCTTCTTCCTGCCAAGGGCCTACATTTGAAGGATGGTTGTTTTTTTTTTTTTTTTTTTAGGGGGGAGGGCTTAGTTACTGAGCATACTGGGTACTTAGTAGTGTTATTTCTAAGATGTTATTTATTTTATTTCCTTAATAAATATTTATTAAACATTGTATTGGTTATCCATTACTGCACAAAACCTATTCCAAAACTCTGTGGCCTTTAAAAATGAACATGAGTGGTCTCACACAGTGTCTGCTGGTTGGGAGTTCAGGAGCAGTCAGGGGATGGCGCACTCAAGTAGCTCTTGGCAGGAGGCCCCCCTCAGCTTTCCATGCAGCTCTCTCCTGGGTGCTACGTCTTCCCAGAATGATGCTTACTGTTCTTGGCTCTACTCTCTGAGTCATCTTTCCCTTTCCATAAAGGTAGCCTGTGCTTGCAGCTGCATGGTTTTCTTAGCTTATTTCCTGCCTGTACAAGTTTTGGGGACCAGAGGCCACTTTGCTTTTCTACTATCTCTGCCTTCTTTTAATACAGGTTAGCCATATCTCTGACTATATAATGTGTGAATCTGACAAAACTTTGTGAGCTTTCTGTAGTCCTGTTGGGACTCACACCTTTAGATAAAAGCCACATCCATATCCACATTTGTTGCTGCAGGATACCACTTTCTCTACCTTGAGTTCTCTGCGACTTCTGAGAGGCTGCACTCTTAAACTTCACAGACACTCTTGTCTTTTGAATAAATAGTTATCCAAGGCACATCTTGGTTCTTTCTGAGATCTTAACAAAGGATGTCACAATCATTTCTTTGGTTTTATCTGTAGACCATATTTTTCTGTGAGTACTCTAGAGTCAATCTTTGATCAGAAGAGAAAACCAAGAAAC
>PVLC010034558.1:0-17077 GCA_004027655.1 Graphiurus murinus
CTGGGGATTGAACTCAGGGGCATTCTACCTCCGAGCTAAACCCCCAGCCCTATTTTTTATTCTTTATTTTGAAACCGAGTCTCACTAGGTTGCGGAGTGCCTCACTAGGTAGCTGAGGCTGGCCGCGAACCCGGATCCTCCTGTCTCAGCCTCCCGAATGCTGGGATTACAAGCGTGCGCCACCACGCCCAGCCGAAATGTTATTTTAAAGGCTATACCTAGTGTCCCTTGAATTGAGATGTAATTCAGAAGTGGAAAAATGCATATCTTTTGAGAATTGTCTGATAAGCTGCCTTTAGTTGGTCAATGAGAGTTATGTAACCCAAAGTGTTAAATTCACCTTCAGAAAGCTCAGACCTAGCTGGGCTTGGTGGTGCACCCTTGTAATCCCAGCATTTGGGAGGCTGAGACTAGAGGATCCTGGTTCTCGGCCGGCCTCAACTCAGCTGCTTAGTGAGGCCCTCCACAACTTAGTGAGACCCTGTTTCAAAATAAAGGATAAAAAATAGGGCTGGGGCTGTAGCTCAGAGGTAGAATACCCCCAGGTTCCATCCCCAGTACCAATAAATAAATAAATAAATAAATAAAACCTTAGACCTGAGTGGGCATTTAATATCTAGATGAAATTTCTCATTCCAGCTGGTTCCGTGCAACCACCCCTTTTCTTTTAGTCTTTAGCAAAATGACAAAAAAAAAAAAAAACCCAAAACAAGAACAAAAACAAAAAACTGAATGAGAAGCAAATTCATTTACAGCTTCATTATCCTAAAGCAATTACTTAGACTTTTCTGTTTCCTTCTCATTTTTGTCTATATATTTACATGTTTTCATATAGCTTTTTTGTGTTGTTTTTCTTAATTTCAAATCAACATTATAACTTCAACATATTTTAAATCCTAATATGGTTTATGCATCTTATATGGATTACCTTCACTCCTTTGTGAGAAAAAGTAGGCTGGGTATAAAATTTAAAACCTCGGGCAATTTTAAGCATCCTCACTATAATATCAGGGCTGTGAGCATCAATTCCAAGGCATGAGACTTCTTAAGGCTTAGCCTATGCACCATGGTCCTAGTACTAAACAGAATGCTACTCTGTGTGCTTTAAATATCATGAAAAGTGGGTCACCTGAATCCTAGGCTTAGACATTTTTGTTGTCTGAGCATATTGGAGTACTTGTATCTACATGATTTGGTCATTGAGAATATATTCTAGAGAGAGAGAGAGAGAGAGAGAGACAGACAGACAGACAGACAGACAGACAGACAGACAGAGAGACTGACTCAAAGGATCTCTGTCCCATACCTTCATTAGTTACTGGATTTCTTAAGTGTGCCTCCGTTTCTTGCTCTGATTTCTTGCACTGGTTTTCTTGGGAATTGAGTGGTGGGAAAGCGAGGCAGAATGACCTAAATATAGTAATTAACAAATTGAAACCTATTCACACAGGTTACTAGGCTCAGACTGACCTTGACACTTTCAACCTTCAGATTCCAGTCAGTTGGGGTCAGACACAATAGTTGCTGAGAGATTTCCACGGGCTTCTTTTGTGTACCTTAAGGAGATCAGACAAAAGATGTTTTTCCAATGGACTCACTCTTTATGAGGCCTGACCCTCCAAGAAGCAAACTAATCTCAGGCGATTTTGAGGTTTTAGGGCACTAAGAGGACTTTTAGAGTGTGGAGAAGTAATTAGTTCAATGGTACCTTAAAAGAGTTAATTTACCCCCAAAAGGTGAGTTCCTTTTACTATCCAGAGTCCTTAACTTCCTTTGAGATCAGACTTGCTATTTGCATAGCAAAGCATTCCATTTAGTTGGAAAGGAGGGAGTGGAGACTGTTAACCAGGAAAGTCACTTTTCCCACAGTCTTTCAAAACTTAGCAGGTGTGGTAAGTGGGTTTGGTCAACCTTTCCCCTCCCTTAAAACCTACAACTTCAGGCTATTCCACTCTTATCTTGAGATAGACCAGCTTTTCTAAGGTTTGTAGGATTTAGCATAGAGCTGCTGAGAGGACCATTTTACTATCATTATTTGTTTTGGCAAGTTAGTGTAGACTTATAGGTGAAAACTGCAGGGAAACAAACAGCAAACTCCACTAATGTTCCTCTTCCCCTTTGCAGACATCCCTTTTTATTTTTTTAAATACATAACCCTAAAAAGTCAGGGAGGAGAGTTTTAATATGTTGGTGACACTTTGCATGGGAATGGTATGAATTTACCTTGATACTATATGCTTGCCACTTGGCTGTCCCATTTTCTCTACCCAGACTCATCTCTGCCCTTAATCATGGTCTCTGAGGGGCTACACTATGTTTAAGGTTATTGTTTATTTGGTTATCACTAAGCAGTTCCCCAGAACTAGCTCATAATTTATTTTGACCAAATGTGCCCCACCTTACAGATCCAGCAGCATAAATAAAGGAGACTTTTTGTCATTCTAGAAGATTGAACGCTTCTGGGGTTCTAATTAGCTTGGGGTCTACCAGTATTCCTTTTGTCATCTATGATTTTCAAGTTGGGAGATGAGTCACAGGAAGGAATCTGAAGGAAAAAACCAAACTTAATGAGCTCTGTTGATAAGAAGGACAATTGCAAAAATATAAAAAAGTTTGCTGCTAGAAGACTGACTTTAAGTAAACTGCTAACTGTTTTTAATTGGTGCATATTAATTATACAGAATGGTGGGTATCTGTTGTGGCACATTTGCATACACATATACATTTGATCAGGTTCATTCCCCCAAACCTTCCCTATCCTTCCCTCCTCCTCCCTCCTCCTCTATGCTAGTGCTCTCCCTCCCACTTTCATGGCATCCACTTAGAAACTGTTACCTTTTGAGCATTTGCGGGAGAACCTACTTCCAGCCATACTTCCCTCAGATCACCAATGCTATATGACCAAGACATCATAACCAGAAGAAAAGGAAATTTAGGAAAATGTTGGAGGAAGAGAATGACACGTAGGACAAAATGGCATGTGGTCTATTATGCAGTGTTTATTCCACTGACAAAGTTTATAGACTTCTCCAGGAGATGTGTGGCTTGGTGTGAGAGGGCGGGGAAGAGTAAAGAGGGGCTTCCTTGCACTCTAGAGCAGTTTACAGTGAAGATGTATTCCGGTTGGATGTCCATAACTAAATACAAAATTTAAACAGAAGTATCTACTAAGATAAACATGTGTTTATAAAGAATTGATTGCATCCCTGTGTTGTAATGCTGGGACACTGTTTCTTTCTCTTTTTAAAAGAACAATATATTATGGAGCCAGGTGTGGTGCCACATGCTTGTAATCCCAGTACTTGGGAGGCTGAGACAGGAGGATCCCAGGTTCATGGCCAGCCTCAGCTACTTAGTGAGGCCCTCTGCAACTTAGTGAGACCCTGTTTCCAAATACAGGATAAAAAATAGGGCTGAGGGTGTAACTCGGAGGAAGAATGCCCCTGGGTTTAATCTCCAGTACCGGAAAAAAAAAAAAAAAAAAAAAAAAAAAAAAAAAAAGAACTATTACAAAGATAAACACAAGCCTGACTAGGGGCAGGAAAATTATGTTATGATGAAAATGAAAATGCTTCCTAGATTAATTTAACTAGCACTAACTAAAATCTCCTTAAAATATTTTATGAAACTTGGAAGATACTCAGATGGGCCAATAAATGGGGGAAATAGGTTGGTTTTGCAAGTATATAAAATGATAATTATAAGAAGTATTTGTTACTAGGTTTTGAGAGAGAGAGATCAGTGGAATAAGTAGGTAGCTGAGAGATTTAAAACACTGTTACAATTTAACATCTGACAAATAAGAGCAATGCAGAAGTATAGGAATTATCAAGAAATGTTACTTGGCTTAATGAATATCATGCAAGCTGGCATGGTGGTGCTTGCCTTTTATCCCAGTATTTGGGAGGTTGACACAGGAGGATTGCAAGTTTGAGACAAGCAAGTGGTAACTGAGTAAGACCTTGTTTTAAAATAGAAAATAAAAAGGGCTGGGGGTGTAGCTCACTGGTAGAGTATCCCTGGGTTCAATCCCTAGTATTACAAAAATAAAAAATGAATATCACACAAAAGTGATTTAATATAGATGGGTATGTTACACTAAACTTCAAAACTTTCTAGACTCAGGAAGTTGAGGTAAGTGGGTTGCAAGCTTGAGGTCAGCCTTGGCAAGACTGTCTCATAGTAAAAAACAAAAAGTGCTAGGGATGTTGCTCAGTGGGAAAGCATTCATAGGTTCAATCTCAGTATAACACACACACACACACACACACACACACACACACACACACAAAAGACAAAGAAAATTGAATTGCCTATTATCCAATATATTACAGAAACATGAATTCAGACTACATAAAAATGAGGGCATTATTAGATATAAAGAAACTAAGTTTGAGAAATAGAAATTTTAAAAAGTGTATAGCAATATATAATAGAATTATATACAAAAGGAAAAGTTCAAAATATGAAATATGACAAGTATTTTATGTTAACTGTAAAATATGTAAATTATTAATATAATCCAAGGTCATATGATGATTTACAGTCAAAGTAATTGAGCAGATGCTTTAGACCAAAGGTTGGCAAAGTTTTTCCATCCAGGACCAGATGGTAAATATTTCAGGCTTTGTGGATCACAGGTCCCTGTCATAACTACTCAACTTTTTGGTTATCGCACAAAAGCAGTCATAGAGAGTAGTAATCAAGTGCATGTGGCTGTATCTCAATAAAACTTTATTTATGGACATGAAAACTTGAATTTCATGTAATTTTTACATGTTATGAAATAGTTTTCTCTTGATTTTTAAGGACCATTTAAAATGCTTAGTTTGCAGGCTGTGCAAGAACAGGTGGTGGGCTGAATTTGGCCTCTAGATTACCCACCCCTGCTTTTGACCTGTGTTCCCTAAAGCACCTTCCTTGAAACAATAGTCACAAGGGCTCCTTTATAAAAGACACATGCTGTGATGAAATGTACTTGGGAAACCCTGTAATCTGTATTACCCACTTGAAAATTTACAAGGATCATTCACATTTTAAAGACTTGGCCCTGCAGTTTTTCAACTCTACAAGGCCTCTGCATGGTTTAGCCCTGGCCTATTTTTTTGATGGCACAGGGGGACGGATGTCTATTTTCCCCCTTGTTAACCACATTCCACAGACTTTTTTGTTTATGTGTGTGTATATGTGTGTTACTAGGGATTAAACTAGGGGCTTTCTACATCTGGGCAACTCCCCCAGCCCTTTAATTTTTTTTCCTTTTTTTTTTTTTTTGCGGTACTGGGGGTTGAACTCAGGGGCATTCTACCTCCGAGCTTTACCCCTAGCCCTATTTTTTTTATTATTTATTTTGAATCCTAGTCTCACTAAGTTGCGGAGTGTCTCACTAGGTAGCTGAGGCTGGCTGTGAACCCGGATCCTCCGGTCTCAGCCTCCTGAATGCTGGGATTACAAGTGTGCGCCACCACGCCCAGCTAATTTTTTTCCATTTTGAAACAGCATCTCTTTAAGTTGCTGAGGCTGGTCTTGAACCTGTGATCCTCTTATCTCAGCCTCCCAAGTACTGGAATTACAGGTGTGCACCACCAATCTGGGCTCTTCTTCTGTTCTGTAATCACCTGTGCATTCATTCTTGTCTTGGATGCTCTCTTCTCTGCTGGACCCTCTGCCTAGAAGTTTCCTTTGGAACATCTCCATAAGGCTGGGCTTCTTGTTAATCAGTTTTTGACTAAACACTCCTCCTCAGTGAAACCTTCTTTGATATGCTATTCTAAAACAACACCCGCCTTCCAGCACACATCGAATGTTATATGAAATTTTCTCTGTCTCTGTATGTGCATGCATATGAATGCCTGTCATCTCTCCACTGCTACAAAAACTCTGAGAACAGGGACCTTGCCCCTTTTGTCTTTGCTTGATCATCCTGAACATGGAAGGGCCGTGCACATAAATGAATGTAATATAATTTTATTCAGAGAGATTGCAATATATAGAAAAAGAGAGATAGAGACAGAAAGACAAGAAAGAAGAGAGGGAAAGGAAAAAAGTATCCCAAAGGTCATATTTCACATTTTGGGAAATGTTTTTGCCAAAGAAAATACAAATGCTTAATTACCACTTGAAAAGATGTTAGCTGGGCTTTGCTGGTGGCGTATGCTTGTAATTCCAATACTTGGGAGGCTGAGACAGGAGGATTGCAGGTTCAAGGACAGCCTCAGCAAATAGACCCTGTTTCAAAATAAAAATAAAATAGTGCTGAAGGTAGAGTGCCCCTGGGTTCAGTCCCCAGTGCCCCCCCCCAACACACACTGTAATTAGTAGTTAGTGAAAATACAGCTTAAAGTTTACATTGCAACTCAAACAAAAGTTGTTCTAAAGAGCTCATGTAATTACACTCACCAATTGTTGATGTTTTTGTAAATAGTTTCATTTATTTGTTTTCTGAAGCATACAGGTAACCTACAGTAAGAACTAAAAAAAAAATGCTTATGATCTTTGACACTTTGGGGAATACACCTCACCAAAATATCTGAGGAAGAAAACATTACTTTTAAAAGAAATTGATTACAACACTGGTTAGAAATAGCGAAATATTGGAAACAGTTTTCCTATGCTATTAAAGCTGGCAACAGTATCAATAGCTGCACTAGTACTTATCAAGCAATACTACGTGAAAAGAGCAGATCAAGAAAATAGATGCCCTTTGATTATACTCATGTGAAAATATTCACACATCCACTAAGTTGCTAGACAGAAATTGCAGTAAAGCAAATGAAATCTTGTTTGTTGTAGTCTTTCCTCTGTAATGTAAAAAAAGTTGACCAAAGGAAAGAGACTGGAACTTGTATGCACTTGGAAGAAAACTGGTTCTGGGCATGCTTTAATTTGTCTGAAGTCAAAGAGAGAAGACCTAAGTATCCCGAATTAAAAGGTGGCAAAACTTGTCCCAGTCAGCCTTTCAAGGTAAGTCTGAGCCTGTGGTCCCAAAGGCATTCTTATTTCTCAGCTAATTCACTTTCTTGTCCTCAAGAAGCAGAAGGTTACTGTGTGTTATAAAGTATTTGCATCAAACAGGGTACTTTGGCATAAATTACATGGAAGACATTAGCTCTTGCACCTTGAATTTATTAGCTTTGTTATGTTGGCTTAAAAAGTTAGCAAACACCTGCTGTTTAAAACTTTCAACAGCAAAAACTTTACCATGCCTGACCAGGCTAAGATTAGTGAACGGGTAAGAGATTGGCCATGTATTTAGAGGTGCTCTGTGGTCCCGTTCCAGTAAGGGAGGAATGCCGGAGTGCCTATCTTGGTATTTGCAGACAGGCTGTTTGATCTGCAGTACAAGGATCCACTGGTGTGGACGTGAGCGCTGTGGATGAGCACTGGTCAAAGGAGAACTGTTATGTAATTATAGCATCCGTAGCGTCCGACGCGCCACCCGGCCTAGCCTAATAGCTTGTGCTGGGAAGTGGGCGTCATAAGGATAGTGAGAATTAATTAATGTTTATGAAGACTTGTCCAGATTCATGGGAGAAAAGCACTCTGTAAAGGCAATGTGTGAAACTGTTTGGGAAATGATGTCTTCCTTTTTTAAACTGAAAGTCAGAGCTGTTTGGGCAGAAGTACTGTCATTTCAAAGAGAACATTCATTTTAATTCCTTTGAAAAATTTGGGCAAATATCTCACCTGTGATTCAGTCTATTTAGAGTATGGTGATGTTTTGCCAGTGTACAAACTTGAAGACTTGAGATTTGATTGGGCTTGATGTAGTCAAGTATCATCACCGTCATTTTCGTCAACAAACACATGTAATTAATTGCCCAGTTTATATATGCTGTTATGCCATTTCTTTATAGTATGCATAGTAAGCAAATATAGTTTCTGTAAAATATAGTAGTTTTGGCCCAGGAATAACTAGGACACACATATAAAGAAACATAGTGGCTAGAAACATGTAATTGAATTATGCAAATATAAAATTTCATCTTGGCTTAAAAAAATCAAAACTTACATGTTAAGTACTATCAATTGATTTTTTTTTTCAGTACTGGGGATTGAACCCAGAGCCTTGTGCATGCTAGGCAAGCACTCTAACACTGAGTTGTTTCACCAGCTTTTTTTTATGTTTTATTTTAAGACAGAGTCTCTCTAATTTGCCCTGGCTGCCCTTGAATTGGCCATCTTCCTGCCTTATCCTTCTGAGTAGCTAGGGTTAGTTAGTTACCTGTGCCCAGCTTCAGTTGAACTTTTAAAAATAATTTTAATGTAGCTAGATATCTTTTAAGAAGATTATTTGAACGGTGAAGGCAGAAAATAAATAGGATTAAAGCTGTAAAGTTAAAATCAATGGCACACAATTTGCAATACCATCAGCTCACCTACATATCATTTGATATAGAAACTTTTTTATTTAGTAATTTTAAGTGTAACATAGCATGAAATAAATGAACACGACATTAACTTTTATAGTTTCTCAACCCGTGTTCCAAGAGCTGTATAGAACATAGGATTAACAAAATTCTCAGCCAATGAACAGTGTTTCCATTGCTTTAATGAACATTAGTAGTCAAACAAGGTAGCACCATCCTATTTAATTTAGAATAATTGTTTTTTTTTAATACTTGAGAATGACCTTTCTTTGTAATTAAAAGAGATGCTTAGAATATCTTTAATATAATGCTGTAATTTTCTTGTAAAATGCTTACCTCAGCAGTTCATTTATTCATAAGTATTTTATTAGGCTAAACACATTTAGTAGTGGATTTGCAAATTAAGGAAACTTACTTTAGTACTGGAGACCACAGATGTCAAATATTCTAGTGCCAATTTTCAATTCTTGTATTTTATTTGAATGTCATGATAGCTCCTTATGTTTCTTTTTCAGGTGTGCAAATTATTCTCTTCTTTAAATTGCGTTTTCCATTTGAAACCCTGACTTGCCCATTAAAGTAGGGAAATATGAAATCATTTCTGAGAATTTTGTAAGATCTATTGACAAAGTGACTGATCTAGGCAACTTTAACACTCATTTTATTGCATTACTATTCTATTCTATTTTTTGTAGTGCTAGGGACTAAACCCAGGGCCTCCTACATCCTAGACCAGTGCTCTCTACCGAGTAACACCCCCAGCTCTATTGCACTACTTCATATTGAGTAGAACTCTCATTTTTTTTTTTATAATTTATAAATATTTATAATTAAAAAAATAATGATTGCTTTTGAGCACCACCATTGGAAGACCTCAAAATGGGGAATTAGGACAAATTATTGACAGCACACTTGAAGACTGTGGTTATGTTGAGTGTGAGGTCAAAATAGTCTGAGGAAGGAAAAGATCAAACCAAGAAGAGAAACTGAAGTGTTCCCTTTAATTTGATGAAGAGATAATATATAACAGACAACAAGGCTATTTGTTTCACTCTTAGATTTTTACATTTGGTTAATATGAGATGGAAACCAGAACAGATAACATGATAGGAGGGCAGAAAACCAAAACTGGCATTTAGAAGAACTTCTGAATAATTGATCTGGCAGTATTCAAAACTACAGGTTCTGATGATTAACAATCTAAGGTCAAAGAAGAATTAGGTGAAGTCACCAGAAAACGTAAAACAAACATTCTGAGGAATTCGGAATTGATTGACAGGATGTTTAAATAAATAATAAATGTATTTTTAAAAAAGAGAATCAATCAGCCTGGCAATTTAGCTATAATATGTAGAAATTCTCAAGTTTATCACACAAATTGCCTTAAATCTAAACTTTTGTAAATGTAATTCAAATTAATCTTTTTTTTTTTTTTTTTTAACACTGAGGATTGAACCCAAGGGCATTCTATCTCTGAGCTATACCCAGCCCTTTTTTTTTTTTAGGTTTGGAAACAGGGTCTCACTAGGTTGCTGAGAGTCTTGCTACATTGCTGAGGCTGTCCTCCAACTTGCAATCCTCCTGTCTCAGCCTCCTAAGTACTGGGATTACAGATGTGAGCCACTACCTAGTCTTCAAAGCTTTGTAATTGGATCTGGCTATGGACTGAATGTTTGTATTCCCCCTCCCCTATTCATATGTTTGAACCTTAACCTTCAATAGGATGGAATCAAGAGGTGGACCTTTGGGAGGCCATTGGATTTAGATGAAGTTATTAGAGTGGAGTCCCTATAAAGAGAAAAGGAAGAGACTAACCCCCTGCCCCCCGCAGCCAAGTGAGGACACAATAGAAAGATAATGTCTACAAATCAGGAAGAGTGCTCTTTTCAGACATCAGATCTGCTGGTGCTGTGATCTGGGACTCCCCAGCCTTCAGAACCGTGAGAAATGTTCTTCAAGCACCCACTCTGTGATTGTCAGTCATAGTGGCCCAGGTTCATTGAGATTGGGTTCTCTGGATGTTCCTGGCCTACAGCACCCAGCATGGACTGTGAGGTGGTTTTCCACATGTCCTTGGCTTACATTTGCTTTTCCACACAGATTTGTTCTCCAGGTTCCTCCAGGGACCAGAATAATGCTGAATTATTAGGGCCGTCATCTGTGACTGTGGCACAGAGGGAAAGTAACAGGTTTTGTAAGTCGATACCTTGACCTTGCCCCTGAGCGGACAATGCTAAAACCAACTTAGCTAACTAGTCACAGACCTACGTAGACGAGCTTGGTTGACTGAAGGGAAGCAATAAATTATGTTTGTATTGACCTTAGTAAACCTTTTAATTCTTTCCCACATGATATAGTTCTCAACAAATTGGGAAAATATGGCCTAGAGTCTAGGTAATTGCACCACGGCGGATCAATGGCGAGGCCTGCAGCGTTAGCTTTATGCCTTGGTGTACCTGAATAGTTTCATCATCTGCGAGGAATGGTAGGCGCTGAAATTCCAGGCCCTGTCCTCCCATTATCCCAGAGAGGATGCTTGGCTTTTGTTGCCAAGTGTGGAGGGAGGTGAGACATGGCCTCTTTCCCCATTAGGGAGGAAACATGCTTCTGAGTGTGTTGGGGTCAGGGTTGGCATGAGGAGGCCCATAGTTCATTGTTGCATTTTTCCTAGCAGCTGAACAGAAAAATAAAGGACCCAATTTTCCCTCCCTTCGCACCATTCATTTGGCAGATGGTTGCTGTCTGCTCAAGTGGAAATGTCTTAGCTTTTTGTCTCTCTCTGTTCAACTGGTAAGTCTCCTGGTCACAAAGGGGAATACACTTAAAAACTTAGTGAATGCCAAGTTAAAAAAAAAAAAGTCTATATAGTTTGTAGAAAATCCTCTAAGTCAGTCATTCAATAAATTGTTGATTGACTGTTTCCAGGTGCTGGCCCTGTACCAGGCAATGGGCATACTAAGCAAACATTGCTTCAGAGGAACTTAGTCTATTTGAAGACAAACACACATACACATGCATGCACACAGACACAGATATACACACACACATACACCACACACACACATACACACACACACTGACTGTATCAGTTTCCTAGGGATATCACAACAGGGTGGCTGAAACAACAGAAATGTGTTTTCTCCTGCTTCTGGCTACCAAGCCGTGGAGGTCAAGGTGTTAGCAAGCTCGTTTTCTCCAGAGGCTTCTGTCTGTGGCTTGCAGAGGGCCACCTTCTTATTGTGACCTCACATGCATGCGTGGTCTTTGCTCTCTGTGAGAAAATTCCTGGTGTTTCTTTGTGTGCCCCAATTTCCTCTTCTTAAAAGAATACCAGTCACGAGGGATTGGCACCTTTCCAAAAGGCCTCGTCTTAACTTAATCCTCTGGTTAGAGGCTCTATCTCCAAACAGTCACATCCCGAGATACGGGGTCAGGGCTTCAACATATGAATTTGGGGAGGGACGCAACCCAGCCCAGGAGAATGACAGGATGGTGAGGTAAGTGTTAACAGAGGTATGGAAAGTTTTATGTGAGCTCAGACATTGTCTTGGGACGTCTTGGGACCGGGACAAACATAAATTTTCAATATTACTAGAGTCTGAGGCAGGTGTCACTTTAGCAAATCATAGGTGGAATTAGGCCTGTGGATGTGATGTGTTTGGTCAGTATCATGTTTGAAAAATTCTAAATCCAAATGCCTTTAAGGTGCATCTTCTCCACATTTATAATACCTATTTGGCCCTTGGGTGTTTTCAGGTTTGCCAATCCTTGGCTAAATTTCTAAGGAGGAAGAGAAACATTTTCCTTACCATCCCATAACTGGCCAGGCTTTTCAGACCCCTTGGAGTCAGTATGCTACGTCATCGTACACCTAATAGTTACTAATGTCTCCAAACATTATTTATTTGTCCACTCCTCTCTCTCTACCCATTTTCATTTAGTTCCTCCCTCAGCTAATCAAGAATAAGAAATGGGCTCATGCTTGAGCCAAACACCTCTTTACAGAAGCTCCTTTAACACATAAAGATTTAGCCAATGTCTTGAAACTTTTGCTCCACATCCTGTTTTTCTTCCTTCTATCCTTCCATCCCACCATCCCGCCATCCCGCCATTCCTCCATCCCACCCTCTCTTCCTTCCTTTTTTTGTGGTGCTGGGGATCGAACCCAGGGCCTTGCATATGCTAGGCAAGTACTCTACCACTCAGCTATAGCCCTAGCCCCTTCTTCCCCGTTTAAGCTATTTTTCTTAAGGCTTTCCCTTGCTACCATAAAACTATCCATTTCTTCTCCATTCTTTTATAATTTTATTTATTTTACTCTTATTATTGTTGCTTTTAGTTTGGGTGCTAGGAATTGAACCCAGGGTCTTTTATGTGCTAGACACAGGCTCTGCTACTGAGTTATATCCCTGGCCACTTCTTTAAATTGCACATGGTTGTGATCAATGATACCAAGGCCTACCTAGCCCATGTTATCTTTCAACATTCAGCTTCATTACCAGCTGACAAGCAGTATTCTGGTTAGAAGAGCAAGAGGTTTGAATCCATTGGCCAATTCATTTCCTAGTGCCAGGTCATTGGCGCTCACCTTTCCAGGTGTGGGTGAGGTTGGGGAGTTCACTGTAAAGGAAAGGTGAATGGACAGGATATATTTAAATGCCAGCAATCTTGTTCTTGTCTATTTTTCTGTGATAGTTTAGAAATAATATTTATTCAAATAAATACAATGAAAAAATATTTTATGTAAAATAGAGAAGAGGTGGAGAGTTCTAGAAATAACCAAAAAATTGCAAGTAAAGAAAATGTGAGTTATCACATTTGAACTTAAAGGTTTAAAAATCAATGATGTTCTGTATTTGTAAGAATGAAGGAAGATAAGCATTTATACATTTTTGTGTGTGTGTCCCTGAGAATTGAACCCAGGGACGTTCTACCTACAGGCTATACCCCTAACTCTATTTTTATTTTTTTGTTTTGACACAGGGTCTCACTAGGTTGCTTAAGAGTCTCACTATTTGCTGAGACTGTGGTCAAATCTCTGATCCTCCTGCCTCAGCCTCTCAAGTACTAGGATTACAGGTATGCATCACTATGCCCAACTTATTTATATATTATTAATAAAGTAGAAATTGGTATAGTATCCTGGACAGCAGCCTGATACTGATTATCAAAATTTAAAATTCCACTTCTAGGAATTTATCTCAGATGTGCATATATATATATATATATATATATATATATATATATATATATATCTCACTACATTGGAAATAATTACAGAAAAAAGCCTAGAGACTTAAATTCCCAACAATAAAGAAAGAATGGATCAAAATCATTATTGTACATTCATATAACAAAAGAGTATGTTACCATTAAAAAGAATGAGTCATAACTGTATTCATTGGCATGGAAATATATTTCAATAGCATATTGTTTAAGTTTGAAAAAAAGGGCAATCTTGGAAATAACTATGTAGGATAACCATTTTGTTTTTTTTTTTTTGAGGTACTGGGGATGGAACCCAGGGGCATTCTACCTCCTAGCTACACCCCCAGCCCTATTTTTTATTCTTTATTTTGAAACAGACTCTCATTAAGTTGCAGAGGGCCTCACTAAGCAGCTGAGGCTGGCTGAGAACCCGGATCCTCCAGTCTCAGCCGCCCAAATGCTGGGATTACAAGCGTGCGCCACCATGCCTGGCTCCAATATTAAATTGTGTGTGTGTGTGTGTGTGTGTGTGTGTGTGTTTCAGGTAGAAAAATGATGTGATAGGTGTTTGTCATGTTCACAATGATAATGTCTGAGAGATCAGATTTGGGGTTACTTTTACTAATTTAAGGAATTTAAATTCTTTTACAAGGACTAAACATTTTCTTTGTGATATTTTTATAACTAGAAAAAAAGTAAGTTAAAAATTTTTGGATAAAAATATGCTTGCTAGCCAGGTGTGTTAGTGCACCCTTATAATCCCAGTACTTGGGAGACTGAGACAGGAGGATCGCACGCTGGAGGACAGCCTCAGCAAGTGGTGAGACTCATCAACCTAGGGAGACCCTGTTTCCAAATAAGAAATGAAATCAGACTAGGGGAATGTAGCTTGAAGGTAGAGTACCTCTTGGGCTCAATCTCTAGTACCATAAGAAAAAAAAATGCTTGCTAAGATATTTACCTATAGAGTCCTATTTAATATCTGATTCCATAAACTATTTGATCAAGTATCTTTATTTCACTTACAGTCATAATTCTTTTTTTTTTTCCCAGTACTGGGGATTGAATTCAGGGGCTTTCTACCTTCGAGCTATACCCCTAGCCCTATTTTTCATTCTTTATTTTGAAACTGGGTCTCACTAAGTTGCGGAGTGCCTCACTAGGTAGCTGAGGCTGGCCACGAACCCGGATCCTTCGGTCTCAGCCTCCCGAATGCTGGGATTACAAGCGTGCGCCACCACGCCTGGCTCAGTCATAATTCTTATATGCCAAATATTACTAAAAGGGAGCTTATGTGTGTGTGTGTGTGCGCGCATGTGTGTTTTCTGGGACTGAACCCAGAGGTGTTCTACCTCTGAGCTATATCCCAGCACTAGTTTTAATTTTGAAACAGGGTCTTACTGAGTTGCAGAGGGCCTTGCTAAATTGCTGAGGCTGCCCACAAATCTGTGATCTTCCTGTCTCAGCTTCCCAAGTACTAGGATTACAAGTGTAAGTCACTGCACCCAGCTCTTTTGTTTGGTGCTGGGATTGAACCCAAGGGCATTCTACCCTTGAGCTACACCCTCAGCCCTTTTTATTTTATTTTTGAAAAAGGGTCTTACTAAGTTGCTGAGGCTGGCCTTGAACCTGTGATCCTCCTGTCTTAGTCTCCCAAGTACTGGGATTATAGGTGTGTGCTTCCTGCCTGGTTTAACTGTGTGTGTGTGTGTGTGTGTGTGTGTGTGTGTGTGTGTGTGTGTGTGGCACTGGGGGTTAAATATACAGCATTCTACCTCTGAGCTCTACCCCCAGTCCTTTGTATTTTTATTTTGAAACAGAGTCTCGCTAAGTTGCTGAAACTTGTCACTAAGTTGCTGAGGCTGTTCTTGAACCTGTGATCCTCTTGTCTCAGTCTCCCAAATACTAGGTTTACAGGTATATACCTCCATGCACAGCTTGAACTTCCTTTTTAATAAGCATGAAGTATTCCAATAGTGGCCAGTTAAATTACAAATATGTCACAAATTCATTGGAGAAAAGTGTTACATGCAGAATTATTATCTCCTCAAACTCCTATGTTGAATTTACTAACCCTAATATCTCAGTATATGACTGTATTTGGACATTAGGTCTTTGTGTGCGTGTATGGCAGTAGGGGTTGAACCTAGGGGCATTTTGCTACCGACCTATGCCCTTAGCCCTATTTTTTTTTTTTTTTTTAATTTGGAACCAGGGTCTCACTCAGTTACTAACAGCCTCACTGAGTTGCTGAGGCTGGGTTCGAACCTGTGATCCTCCTGTCTCAGCCTCCCAAGTACTGGGATTACAGGCATGTGTCACCACATCTGGCTTGGACATGAGATTTTTAAATATATAATTAAACTAAAATAAGGTTATTAGAGTAGTCCAATCCAATATGACTGGAGTCTTTATAGAATGGAAAATTTAGACATAGACATATACAGAAGGAAGTCCAGCCAGAGACTCAGAGAATGCTATCAAGGCAAGGAGAGAAGCCTCCTGAAAAAAATCAATCTAGTCTGGTATGGTGGCACACACCTGTAATCTCAGTATTTGGGAGGCTGAGACAGGTGGATCACAGGTTGGAATCCAGCCTCAGCAACTCAGTGAAGTTGTCAACAACTTAGTGAGACCCTGTTTCCAAGTAAAAAATAGGGCTGGGGGTGTAGAGCAGAGGTAGAATGCCCCTGGGCTCAATCCCCAGCATCACTCACACACACACACACACACACACACACACACACACACACACACACACGTCAACCACCCTGCAGACAGCCACCTTGATCTTGGACTTCTGGCTTCCTTATGTGTGAGAAATAAATTTCTGTTGTTTAAGCCACCCACTCTGTGGCACCTTGTAATGGAAGAACTAGCAAACTAGTACAACCAGTAAACCCACCTTATCTGTAATCCCTTCTAAAAGTCTTGTTCTGTAACATTTCAAAGTTATTTAAATATATTTTACATAAATGATCTTGAACAAATTGGTGAAAAACATATGTAGTGAGTACCAAGTTCATGATGTTATACCTGAAAAACATTGTTAAAGGTAGAAACTTAAAATTAACACCAAAGAAATGAAAAGATGCCACTCCTAGATTGGGCTGGGTTTAGTAAAACAATTTATATACATAGATGTGGCATTGTAATTTCTTTTTTGGTACTAAGGATTGAACCCAGGGGCATTCTACCTCAGAGTTCCACCCTCAGCCCTTTTTAGTTTTTATTTTGAAACAGGGTCTTGCTAAGTTGCTGAGGCTGACCTGGGACCTGGGATCCTACTGTCTCAACCTCCCAAGTCCTGGGATTACAGGCACGCACCACCACACCCAGCTGAGTTCTGCAATTTTAATTAGAGAAAGAATTTGGAATAGAAGTATGACTTTAATCAGGGCTATATCTTGCAAAATTGGAGAACCTACTGTTTTGTTGTTGTTGTTTATTGTTTTTTTATGTGTATGACATATCATGAAAAAGGTAAATGCTTCTAAATT
>PVLC010034559.1:0-16738 GCA_004027655.1 Graphiurus murinus
CACTTAAACTTACATAAAGACAAAAAGTCACCTGCCTCCATTCAACATTTTCAGATGGGTTCAGCTGACTCAAGCTGACAAGGGCTGCAAGATTTAGGAACTGGAACTAGAAGGGGCCCTGGGGTTGCCTCCTGCCTGTCTCCTTGTTCTGCCTCCAGGCCCAAGTCTCAGCCCGCTCTTGCCTCCTCAGTCTGTTTGGGGGCTGTTGTGTCCCACCATCCCAGTTGCTGTATGGGGCACAACATTACAGCTCCTCATTTCCTTGGTAACGTGGACCAAGTTTCATTTCTATTTTGTATTAAAATAAACTTTGTATTGTTCTCCTATTAGGGTGGGAAAAAAAAAAGGAATAGAAAAACTCAATGTAGAAAAGATGGAAAACGAAACTTTGAACATCCCTCTGTGAATCTCCTTTCTCCCAAAATGTTGAAGGTAGGGGCTGCCCAACTCCACAGTGACCTCGGCCTTGTTCACATCTTTCTTCTACTTTAGATGTTCTGTCCTTGCTGGAGAAAAGCGCGCAGCTCAGGCGTGAGCAGATCATCCTGGGGCAGGAATTCCTGCCACTTACCGTTCTCATGATGTAAGGGCTCGCTTTATCAGTTCTTCTCTAAGCTTGTTTCAAACACAATAAACCAACTGTGTCTTCACATTCCTTTGAGGAAGTCAATCTTTCTTATTCAGAGGGAAGGGGCAGAAGGTTTTCCCAAGTTCAAAATCTTTTAAGGCAATCTTCTTAGTATAAACAAAGAAAAACAAGATGATTCAAGAAACCATTCATTACAGTAATAAAGTCTTTTATTTGCAAAGTATTTTGCAGGTTTCAGAGCACTTTTATGTCTATTAGCTTGGCATTTCCAAAGGCATTTGACCCTAGAATATTAATAATACCACATAGGACTATAATAGAAAAATATGAAATGTAAAGAATGCTTAGGTAAATATAAGTAGCAAAAAATCTCATAGATTGATCTGTTTCCAAAAATAGTTAATATTCAATAATAAAAAAAACTTTGCAGAATGCTCATGGAACATGCTTTGAGAAACTATTTTAAGATGCTTTAAAGTTACTTAAAGTGTTTTGAGACTTTAGAGGTCTTTATTTACAAATTAGAATTCCTTCAACTACTTGTATGTTTTGAGTCAATTTGATGAGATTTTTAGAATTTTGAGATAGAGGCACAGTATATTTTATAATGTCCATTATAAAAATGTTGTTTTTCTCATTCATTCATACTTCTTTATTAAATAAAACTATTGCCATAAAAATAACAGGACCACAATATAAAATATTAGATTTATCCAATTCTTCCATTTGTGTTTCTTCCCAGATTTTTTCCCATACATATCCTTTGTTATATTCATAGCACATTATCAGCTTCCATTTTTACTCAGCAAATATGTCAGAAATATTTTTCTAGTTGTTTGACTCATAATCCTCATTTTAATGGTTACATAGTTTTATAGGATATTGACAAGATAATATGTAATTGTTGCCTGGTCAATTATTGAGCATTTAGATTATGTTCAAAGAGACTCAGGGAATAGCCATGTGCCTACAACTGCTTCCTTTCAATTTAAAATGCTATCAGAGGGTGATCAACACGAGGGCAGGAAGTGTGCCACCTTAGGCTGGCCTTTGTATTTCCAGCACCTGAATCAGTGTGTTGGAGGTACAGAGTAATTTTTTGATTCTCTGAATGAATGGAATCTTGTCTTTTGAGTACTCATTGTAAATTGTTTTTCAAAATGACTTTTTAGTATTTATTAAGACTAGCAATGTGTGAATATACTTTTGTCATCATATCTTCATTAAAACTGAGCATTTCATTGCTTTCAAAATACTTTCTTATGCCGGGCGTGGTGGTGCATGACTGTAATCCCAGTACTTGGGAGGCTGAGACAGGAAGATAGCAGGTTTGAGGCCAGCTACTTAGTGAGGCCCTCTGCAACTTAATGAGACCCTGTTTCAAAATAAACAATAAAAAATAGGGTTGGGTGTGTAGCTCGGAGGTAGAATGCCCCTTGGTTCAATCCTCAGTATTGCAAAACAAACAAACAAAAAGCTTTCTTCTTTTTCTTTTGCAATGTGTTCTAATTTGAATTTCTTTGAAAATGAAGTTGAATCCATTGCCATATTTGTTATCTAATAAGATCTGCTCTAATCGTTGTTTCAGATGAGGAAAATGAGTAGATGATGAAGTTGGATGATAATAAAAATATGTATTTAAGTAGAAATCAGGCAACTATCAAATCTCTTACCTTCTGATAAATTAAAATACAGTCTACCATGACACTTCAAATGTGGTTAATTTTTGAAACAATAGTTTCAATTAATTAAGCTTACAGCATATTATATATTGATGTCAGACTTTCTTCATAAATATTTATAGCTTGTTATCTGTAGAAATTATGAATGTATGCTGGGGGTGGTGGAGTACACTTGTAATCCCAGTACTAGGGAGGCTAGTAGACAGGAAAATCACAGGGTCAAGCCCAGTCTCAGCACTTAGCGAGAACCTCAGCAACTTAGTGAAATCCTGTATGAAAATAAAAACAAAATAAGGCTGAGGGTGTATTTCAGAGGTAGAACACCCCTAGGTTCCTTCCCCAGTACCACACACACACACACACACACAAAAAAAAAAAAAAAAAGAAAAGAAAAGAAAAATTATTTCCAAATCCCAAGTTTGTACAGATTTAATTTAACTGAGTCTCTAGTGATTTTGCTATCAGTGATAGATAGTAATTACTATTTGAATTGAAAAAGTTACATTATTTTTAAAAATGATTTAAAATTTCTTAAAGTGTTTTGGGAACCTAAGAAGCCTTTATTTGCAGATTAGAATCCCGTCAATTATTTATATATTTTGAGTTGATTGTATTTTGCAAGTCACAGAATAATATCTGAATATTAAATATAGCTTCATGGGAAAAAAAGTTTTGAGATTTGGGAAAGAAAATAGTGAACATAGCTTATCTTTCAGAGGGGCTTTAAGGACCTCAGTGTCCCTATCTTCCTGTGAAGAGGTTTCAAGAGGACTAGAATTTTTAAAAAATACTTTAACACTCTCAATTCAGTTTTCTAAACCACAGTTGAGATAGCTGGAAAAATATACTTTTATTAACAAATCGTACGTCTGCTTTTTAAGTGCTTAA
Source organism: Graphiurus murinus (assembly GCA_004027655.1). Taxonomy (NCBI): domain Eukaryota; kingdom Metazoa; phylum Chordata; class Mammalia; order Rodentia; family Gliridae; genus Graphiurus; species Graphiurus murinus. The sequence goes on from PVLC010034559.1 coordinate 3,160, forward strand.
TTGCTTGCTGTTACAGTTTCACTTATGTTAAGCTTATTTAAGTCCAGTGTGCTAGAATTAGGACAATAAAGTCAGGTTTAGCTATAGGGAGAAAAGAAGTTGCCACATCAATGAGAAGTGATTTGTGAAACACATTCTTGAGAATGACACATGTCCCAGGACCCAAGTATGACTTCCCCACAGGGACAACTCTGGGGAGCTAAGCTAAGCTTGTGGTCGCTAAAGCTCTCATTCCCACTTCTCCCTGAAACAGCTCTATGTTGGTAGTCAAATGATGAAATCATATTTGTCATGTTAATAGTTTCGAGAATTCTGATGGTTTTTTTGAGGAATCAAAATGTGTACAAATACACACACACACACACACACACACACACACATATATATACATGCACTTACACATATATTATCCATATACATAAACATGCACATACATATAGCTATGTTTGTTTTCATATGGCAACATACACATTTCCTGTAATCCTTTTCTAGGGAACCATCATTTTCCTGGATCTGAAACAGCATCACACCCTTTGAGCAGGTAGTTGCAGAAAAGAAGTCTGTTCTTAGCAGGGAAGCAGCTGCACTACAAAGCAAACTGCAATTTCCTAGAACTTTAATCACTTACTCTTCAGGATCTGGCGATTTGCTTTTGCCTCTTATTTAGATTTGGGATGACCCTCAATATTTCTGCAAATGCATAAGTTCTGTACAAAAATAAAACATTCATATTGAAATATGATAAAGCACGTCCCTGCTGTCCTACAAGGCACATTATTTCTAATATTATTTTATGGAGTTTTTCTTGGGTGAATTGGTCAACGTATTTTAGAAAGATTCTGAACTGTTAAGACAGACCGCCCTCTTGTGTTCTTCTTTAGTATTGCCAGTGGCATGATCAAAAAAATCTGGGAGCGAATGAAGGGAAAGAGAAGAATAAAGGGTCTGGAATTTTCTCCTTTACCTGAATACATTTGAGCAGGAAATGGGTTACTTCTGTGTGTGTGTGTGTGTGTGTGTGTGTGTGTGTGTGTGTGTGTGTGTAGTATTAGGGGTTGAACCCAGGGGCATTCTACCTCCCAGCTACACCCCCAGTCCTATTTTTTTATTCTTTATTTTGAAACAGGGTTTCACTAAATTGCAGAGGACCTCACTAAGTAGCTGAGGCTGGCCTTGAACCCGAATCCTCTGGTCTCAGCCTCCCAAATACTGAGATTACAAGCGTGCGCCGCCATCCCCTGCTAGTCATGGGGTTACTTCTAAGGAAGTACTTGGTTAAGTATTCTTGGGAATCCACCCGAGGATCTTTATTCTTATCTTGCTCCTTAGGATTTGTGAAGACTGTTTGTGTTTCTTTCCTTTTCCCTCAGCCTTGAGCCAATTGTTTCTTCTACTCTAAGCTTTGGACCCTATATCTTTTAGCCTCAGAGAGCAGCAACTCTCATCAGTTACCCAGTAAACATTTAATGAGCTTGTATTATGCATCGGGTACTGCATTAAGTACTAAAAGATGGAGGGGATATTTAAAATTTTCCTCGCTTGCTCTTAGATCTTTTGTAATCTGGATTGTGCTGAGTATTTACTGAGTACCACTTTTCATAGCCAGCAACTTACAGGTAAGCATAAGATCAGCTTCCTTGTGCTCTTAGGGAATTCCAACCATACTCAAAATATTCCTCCAAATTTCCAAACATTCTCAAAGTTGTCTCAAATGTACCTGAGAATTTTTCTTTAAGCTATTTCCACACAGAAGCATCTCCAGAAGCTACTGGTGCCCGGGCATCCAGAGCCACCTCGCGTAGAAAGTGCCCTCAGCTCACGGTGAGCTTCGTGCTGCTGCACAAGGTCTGGCCTTGAGCCCTGCGTGGCACAGACTTCAGTCTAGTGCGCTAAGCTTTTCTTTTGTTTTCTATTTGCTCAGGGACTTATAGACTAGCTAAATTAGAAGTTTGGCTAGAAGTTAAATCCCTGAGAGGGTAAGAAAGACATTCGCTTATGTAGAATCAGAAGCTGAAAAAAGGAGATTGGAAAAGTGGAATACTGGGCACTGTTCAGAGACTGTTTGTTGGTTGGGGAGAATGATTCAGTGCATATAGTAGGGGGGCCAGGAAGCATCATGAGGATGCCAGACACTTGCAGTAGGGATGAGAAGATGCAAAACGTAGTGAGGAACATACTGGGCAATGTATCATAATGCCAAAGATAAGCTCTGTGGGATTATAGATCAGCCTAAAGGTGGACCTAGACAGAGACGGAAATGGTACTGACACCATCAGTTCTCCAGGGCCAGCAGTACTCTCTGGGATTGGGCTTGGCACTAGAACAGAGTAATCCTAAGTGGTAATTACCATAGACAAGGTCCTATGGATTTTGCTCATCAAAGAGTAAAGAAAAGAGTCTGGGACTTGGTTATAGAATTCATATAGAGAAAAACAAAAAGGGATTGAAATAGAAAAGAGTAGCAGCCTTAATAAATGCAAATCTAAGGACTATGTATGTAGTTCAGTGGCAGAGCACTTGTCTAGTATGCACAAGGGCCCCAAGTTCCATCACCAGGATCACACACACACACACACACACACACACACACACACACACACACACACACAATGCAAATCTAGAAGGAATTCCAAGATCCAGGGCTCCATGTGCCCCATATTTTTTACGTTTGTTTGTTGTTTGTTGTGTTCTGAATGTTCACAACTGTCATGCTACAAACAAAACATCACGTCCCCAATTCAAGTTGCTTCAAAGTTCAAGATCCCCAGAGCTCTGAGTTGAACGTTGCAGTAGTCTTATGAAAATTAGTTTGCTATTTTACACTTATCATCTCTCTCCTTGTGTATTAGAGATCGATAAGCAGTAGCTGAATAATTCCAGAACCCTGAAATCACTATCTTAATGAATTTGAGATGAATTGGGGTCATAATACATTCCAACCATGTTCTCTGAAACCATACCTGTTCATATCTCTACAATAGCACTTAGCTGTGGGCTTTTTCCTCTGCTAAATATTTAATCATTTGCCCTGAATGTTTTATAAGACTAGCTGTGGAGTTGCTAAGGGGTAAGGCTAGGATGTATAGTTAGTGCTTAAAGTTAACTTTTGATGATAGTAGATAGATAGATGTCTATATTAGTCAGCTTTTCATTGCTGTGTTCAAAATACTGGACAAAAGCATCTTAGAGGAGGAAAAGTTTATTTTACTCATGGTTGCAGAGAATTCAGTCCATGATCAGCTGACTCCACTGCTCTGGGTCTGAGGTGAGGCAGAAAAATCTTGGCAAAAAGGTGTGGTGGAGAGCTACTCAAACGCAGAGAGAGAAAGGAAGGGACTAGGGACAGATATAGTCCCCAGGCCACACCCCTCAATGACCTACGCTCTCTAGCCATGTTCAACCTGCCTACAGTTACAGTAATCCAAATTATTAATACATCAAATGGATTTATCTGCTGATGAGGCTGCTGCTTTCTCAACCCAGTCATTTCCTAAAAGCTTCACCTCTTAACATTGCTGCACTGGGATATGCTTTTAACACATGACTTTTGGTGGGGGGGGGATTCGAATCTAAACCATAACAATCTTCTTCATAAATATATTGGGTTGAACCTTGCAAAACTGACATTTTTGTAGGCCGGTGGTATATAGAATGATACTTCATATCAGTTGCTAAAATATACATGTTTGGAAAAATTAGGCTGGAGAAGAAGCAAAACTTACTAAAAAAAATATGCTGAGAAATCTCTATGGGTTGTATCAGTCATTCTACTATTTATTGTTATATTAGTATTCATATTCTTTGCCTACAAATCTTGCATCTAATATACACAGATTCCTCATGCTGCAGATAATTTGAAAAAATAGGAACTGGGTGGTGAAAGATTTTAAAAGGAGGAAATAAAAGATGAAGCAAGAAAAGAGATGTACAAAGGAAAAAAAAAGAGAAAGGAATGTTGAAGTTAGTCAGATCTTTCTCTAAATGACATTTGAAAAGCTTAGGAAGCAGCTAAAAGCTTTGCTTTAAAGTTTATCATGCAGCAAGCTGAAGAGTGAAGTCTTACCCTTACTGCATACCACGTGCAAATATTAACCCTAAACAAATTGCATGGATCAAAGAACTAAATGCAAACTCTAAAGTTCTAAAACTTGTAGAAGAAAACATAACAGAAAAGCTCCAAGAGATTGGATTATGCAAAGATTTTAGGAGTGTGGGACACCAAAAGTACAAGTAAGAAAAGCAAAAGTAGACAAATGAGATTACATCAAACTGAATGCTTCTTCACATCAAAGGAAATTAGAATCATTGTGAAAGGCAAACCCAGAATAGGAGAAAATATTTACCAACCACACAAATCTGACAAGGGATTATTGTCTAGAATATATGAAGAACTTCTACAGTTCTACACTCCAACAACAACAATAAAGATAATCCACTTAAATGTGAACAAAGGATTTGAAAAACTATTTCTCCAAAGGAGGCATACACATGACCACAGGCATATGTGACAAGATGTTCAACATCACAAATTATTAGAAAAGTGCAAATCAAAATCACAGTGATGTATTATTTCACAGTTACAAGGATGGCCAGTATCAAAAGAACAGAAAGTAACAAGTGTTGGCAAGGGTGTGAAGAAATCCAGACATTGTGCTGCACCGTGATGGGAATGTAAAATGCTGCAGCTGCTATGGAAAATGGTATGAAGGTTCCTCAAAAAATTAAAAATGGATTTACTATATGATTCAGCAATCAACTTTCCCATTCTTCGATCTTCCTACCCCCTTGGCAAACACAGAGTGTGCTGCTCATTATTAATAATAGCCATGAGTTGGAAGCAATCCAAGTGTCCATCAACAAAGGAATGTATAAAGAAAATGTATATAAGGAATACAGATACAATGGAATATTATGCAGTCTCAAAAAGGGAAATTATGTCCCATACTGCAACATGGATGAACTTCAAGGACATTACACTAAGTGAAACAAGCCACTCACAGAAGAATAAATACTGTACAATTCCACTCATGCGAAGTAGCCAACGGAGTTAAAATCATAAAAACAGAAAGTAGGAAGGTAATTAAAAAGCTTAGGAGAATGGAAGAGAAAGAATTATCACATAATGCATATAAAGCTTTAGTTTTTCAGGTTGAAAAAGTTCTAGAGATGTCTTACACAATAATGTGAATATACTTAACAGTATTAAACAGTCCATTTAAAAATAGTTGATATGGTAAATTTAATGTTATGTGACTTTTAGCATGATAAAAAATAGTTGGAGCATATCTTTTCTCTCCTCTTCTCCATTTCCAAGGTTCAAAAGCACAGCTTTGCTCTATAAGTTACTTAATCAATGAGGACTTCAGTTTAACATTGGTAGTGACAAACATGATAGGACTTAAAATACCACCAAAATCTCGCACTTCTCACCATCTGCTTTTCGGAGTAAATGAATCTTGAAGACAAATTATATATGTGGTACAGGGAAGAAAGGCAGAACCTGGGCCTCTGCCCAGACCTTCAAAGACTAACAGTATCCATTCAGCTTAAAAGCAGTTTTGTTACGAATGGGCAGGTCCTTCACATTCCAGGCCAAACTCATTTCTTATATAAACATCTGTCATCCAGTTCATTCCGTGCTCCTCTGCTATGCTCATTCAGCTTCAAGCACAGCAACCCACATGCTTGACCGATTGCATTGCTGACCAATTACTTTTGAATCTGGCTTTCGTACCCAACTTGTTCTTCCAATGTGAGTACCGGCTAGGTCACAGTAAGCAATGCAATGCAAGTGTTCACAGAGCCATAGGAGCAGAGTTTTGGCCAGGACATCTTTACACCAGCAATAAAGGGCATCCTCCGGTATTCTGAAATACATTGGTGGTTTGGATCAGTAATAGCGTCCTCCACTGGGAACTTGTTCAAAATGTAAATTCTGGAGATACACCCCAGACCTACTGAATCAGGGAAACCCTGGAGGTGGGGCGCAGCCTCTACGCTTTCCCAAGTTTCCAGAAGATTCTGATGCTGGCTGAAATCTGAGCGCCCCTGCTGTGGGTTATCCAGCCCTCTGTGACAAATTGGAATTAAACCAGGCCAAAGAGCAGATGTGGAGAGTGACAGCAGGTGGCAGTGTTTGACTGTGTCTGCCTTTTCCTATTAATCTGAACTGGCCATAGAGCAAATGAAATCCATCACTGAACTAGAAGGGAGACCAGCAGAGCAGGAGAAGGGGGCCAGAGGAGAGGAGGAGGGGAGGGGAAGGAGGAAGACTGGGGAATGAAATGACCCCATTATGTCATGTGCATGTATGAAGGTAGCAACAAATCCCACAATTATGTATAACTATAATGCACCAATAAAAATACAAAAAAAAGAATAAAAAAGAAAAACCGTGTTATATTGCCAGTTATTTAGTGAAAAATAAAATTTACTGTTACTTTTCTTTCTGAAAAAGAAAAAAATTAGTTTTCTGAAAACTGCAGAATCATTCTCAATACACACACACACACACATTTTATCTTTTGAGACATTTAACTTAGATATTTTTTAATTGTATGACATCAAGATAATAAAATGCCAATGTTGGAATCTCTTTATTCATATATAGTAAAAAGAAAAAAAAAACTTTCATTCCTCTCTCCTCACCCCCATACCTTGTCACCCTGTAACATTTTGTTTTCTATTCTGCGCCCCATGACTGCCACTTGTCTAATTTACCTAAGTGTCCCTGAGTTTAAGGATAGTTTACATTTTGAAAAAGGTTCCTTGCTGTGCAGGCCAGAGTTCTAATCATAGACAAGAGAACGGACTTGGAAAAGAACTCTCATTGTCTTAAGAGATTACATGACATGGACGTGATTTCACCGCGGGAGAGTCAGGCTTTCCAAAGCAAACCATTCCTCTCCTCACTAGAGAAGCCGGCGCCGGTCACTCTGTGATCATCAGTGGCTACAGGGATTCAGCCCTGATTGGCCTCTAGCCTTCTCGAGGGCTGTCCTCCCGGTGACCCTTCCTAGATCACAGATCCCGTCCCCCTGCACCGGGCTTACTCAAAGGGGAGCAACAGGGCTTTGGTGCACTCCCCACTAGGGCCTCCTCCCTCTTGCTGGACTCTTTAAGAGCAAAGAGTTTGTTTTTTAATTTCAACATTATCATACTCTGAAGGGCTTTTCAAGATAAATGGCTTTGAACCACATGTGTAATAGCATCCAGGACCTTCTCAAAGACAATGGGTACTGCGAGTGATGGAACTACTGCCTCCTATCACTGAAGCTTTGCTTTATGATTTTCTTTACCTATAGCATCAGTGGCTTCTGTCCGAGATCATAAACTAGCAACACTGGAGTCCACCCATGGAAGGCAATGCAGGGCCCTCTCCACCAGCAAGTTAAATATATTTTCTGACGCAATGTTGCATTCAATGTTGTGCCCCTGGGGGAGTGAAGTTCATCAGAGCTCATGATCCTATCTTGTCTTGAGATCATGTTTCATTTCCCCCCCAAGCCAAGAATACATGGGGTTTGATTCACAGCCAAATAATGTGATTCTGGGACATAGATTGGGATTATGGAAGATAAAGCGGCCTGGCCACGGGGCATACTGTAAGAACACATGTGCTTATTAGATTGCATCCCATCCCCGCAGTGGCCGCCCTCCTGCCAAGATTGAATGCTACTAAGCACATACCTCCCCTCAGCTCCCCTGTGAGTCACAAGTTTGCTTTCACTCCAAAAGCAAAACACAACAGTGAGAGAGGCCCAGAGCTGCTCCAGAACTACAAGCTGTCGGTTCGTTTGGGGACAGAGCCTGCCTTCCAGCTGATGCAGCGCCCCAACAATGCCAAGTGGCCTTCTGCGTTCTCACAGGTGCAAGCTATTTCTTCCTGAATGAATCACCAGTTCGCCTCTAAGTTCTTTTGCTGCTTGCTGTTGCTTACCTCATAAACACACAGAGGCTGCAAAGCCTCACACTTTGTTCCAAACATCTAAAAGGAGCTTTCAGCCTAAGTGTCTCCCTCCTTATACGGTAATGACTGAGCTCTGAACCACACCAACCAAGGCCTTATTTTTGAAAGCACTATGGAAGTTGAAGTCCTAGTATAATTTTTCAATGTACCCAATACAAAAAGCAGGTGCAGTATATGGGTGACTGCTGTTCAGATGGAGTTCAGTACAATTGCCTTCCTCTTTTTTTCTTTTTCTTTCTTTCTTTTTTTTTTTTTTTTTGTAGTACTAGGGATTGAACTCATGGGCATTCTGTCTCTGAGCCATACCCCCAGCCCTAATTTATTTTTTATTTTGAAACTGAGTCTTTCTAAGTTGCTAAGGGCCTCACCAATTTGCTGAGGCTAGCCTCAAACCTGCGATCCTCCTGTCTCAGCTTCCCAAGCACTGGGATTATAGGAGTGTGCCATTGTGCCTGGGGACAATTGGCCCTCCTTATCTGCAGATTCTGTATGTGCCAACTCAACTGACTGCAGGTGGAAAATACTATATTAAAAAATTGCACCTGTACTGAACATGGATCAGATCTTTTTTTCTTGTCATTCCCTAGACAATATAGAATAATAACTACTGATATAGCACTTACGTTGTATTAGGTATTATGGGTAACCTTAAGATAATTTAAAGTATATAAGAGGATGTTGTACGCAAATGCATTTTATGTAAGGGACATGAGCATCCTCAGACTTTGGTACCCTGGGAGAAGCGGTCCTAGAACCAATTCCCTGGGATGCCAGTGTATGGGACCTCAAGGTGGAATTCATGAGCCTTAGAAGTACTTTAACATCCATGAGTGAAGCCCTCTTCATCCTTAGGGATGATCAAGGAGGCAGAAATGGTTCAGTACCTTTATCCTCTCATTTGCAATCTCCCATCCCCAAAGGGCCTTGGAAAAGGGAAGGGTCTCATAGCTTCTTAGTGTAGGCTGCAGACCATACTCAAGGTTACTCCCAGCCTCCACCACCTGTCTCTTAATCATTGAATGTGGGGCACTAGGCATCTGTGTTTTTTTTTTTGTTGTTTGTTTGTTTGTTTGTCTGTTTTTTGCAGTACTGGGGATTGAACTCAGGGGCATTCTACCTCCGAGCTACATCCCCAGCCCTATTTTTTATTTTTTATTTTGAAACAGGGTCTCACTAAGTTGTGGAATGCATCACTAGGTACCTGAGGCTGGCCGCAAACCTGGATCCTCTAGTCTCAGCCTCCCAAATGCTGGGATCACAAGTGTGCACCACCATGCCTGACTGGCATCTGTGTTTTAATGGGATTCTCAGGCCATCTTTCTGCACATTAAATTTTAGGGACCATTTATCCTAAAATGTACCCATGAAAAAATTTTATCCATGTTTTAAAATAAATGTTTAGAATTATTAACCATGAAATTCCCTAAAGAGCTGTCCTGGGGTGCAATGGGCTCCAACCATGCCTTCAATTCAACCCTTGTGCAGAATTGCCATTTGGAGGTGGCCGATTTTATGATGTCCATGTCATCACCAAGGTGTGGGTCTCTTAAGGGCAATAATTAGGTCTCTCGCTTCCTTTACGTGTCCAGCGGTAGCAACGATAGTGCCACGGAAAGTCAAGAAGACAGTGTCTTATTAAACTAGACCTACAAGAAGGCACTTAATAAGTGCAATGGCAGAGAAACAATCATTTGAATGTATCTGTGTTGCCTCTGAAGATCATCTCTCTGGCCTTCAGTTGGACTCCACAGTAAGTCTTGCCTGCTTGTTTCATCTCACTGGAGCCCACAAGGACATGGCAAGGTTGGTGAGTGAGCTTAACTGGATCTTGGCAAAGTTCTGTTAAGAGGATAGCCCTGTTAAGAGGATAGTTGAAACTTTGAGTGATCCAAAGAAATCCAAGTGCTAGAAGACAACCTGACATACCAAAGGTTCAGTAAGTGCTTGGTACCTGACCTCGAGACTTGGGGTTCTACGGCTCTTCCATAGCTGTGATTCATAGCTTCTTCCCCTTCCTTATTTATTTTATTCTTACTACCTTATGTTTTTGCCTTAGTTATGAGAATATAATAAATAATGATAATTTAATTTGAAAGCATCTAGTGGTATTAAGGAAAAGGATTATGCCAGGTATGGTTATGCATGCCTATAACCCCAGTACTTGGGAACCTGAGACAGGAGGAATGCAGGTTCAAGGCCAGCCTTAGCAACACAGAGCAAGACCCTCAGCAATTTAGCAAAACTCTGTTTCAAAAATAAAAAGAGAGAGCGAGAAAGAAAAGAGAGAAGAGAGAATATTCTATCAGACATTACCAAGATTCCTAGTAAGAATGTCTACCTTGCTAGCCTTTAGAAAATTTCAGTCAATAGATCTGAGCAGAAACTCTAAGGAGATTGTTTTAGAGAAAATCAAAATGACCAAACCTCTAGGAGCCTGTGCCAAGAACATTCACAACTTCTTTTTCTGCATAGACATTGTCTCAGATACATTCCTTGAGCAAGGATATTTCGTGTGCATTACTCCATGCAGTACTGATGCCTTCCTCTATTGAGAATGTGAGCTTAGTGAAGACAGGAACTAAAAATATATTCCTTATAGGCACAAATAGAGGACAGAATCTAATTAGCTCAGAGGCAGTTAATGAGTACCGAAATACTAGAATTAATGACAAACCGGGACCCTAGGAGAAAAAGTCATTAGGAGAAAGTACTCATGCCAACAGAGTTGCTGGATGGTTCAGAGGATGCCCGAGGGAGGGGCCAGTGGAAAGTTCTGCTCAAATACAAATCCAGAGCCAAAATGCTTACTTGCTCCCAAGGATCAGCCTGACTCTGGACATGCTGTTCTGGAGAGTGGAGATGGGGGGAAAGAAAGAAAACAAAAAACAAAACTGAAACTCCAAATGGCAGCAGATGGACTCAGGGCAAAGGTATTTACTTGCTCCTGTTCATCCAGCTTCCCAGCCTCTCTCCAGTGCCTGCTACAAGTGAATGACCCCTTCCCACCGGGAAACAGGTGTCTCCTGCCAATTAGGATTTAAACATCAACAGGGGCTTCTTGAGAGAATGATGACAAGTCTAATTGCAAGAAGCAGCTGTAGAGCCCTTGGCTACACTAGTGCGGGTTTTATTAATCCCCATTTTGCTGGGTGCCTGGCACCAAGTTGGGGTCAGCTCCCCTGTCACGGGGTTGAGGCTGTAAAATGTAGGGCGAGTATTTAATGACCTGAGCTCAGCAGGAGGGATTAGAGTGCCCTGCACTGACACAGGGAGTTGACCATGTCAAAGTCAAGTGGACACAAAGGCAGTGGCAACAAGCAATCGCAGTTCAAAAGTTTGCCACCTGTGTAGAAAATGACCAGTGTGCTACACAATGCTCCACACACCCCCCTTTGACTGGCCTGTTGTCAGAATCTCAGCCCTTAATTTAGGCTAAGAACAAGGAGATTCTTAGGAGCATAGTCCCAAATTGGTGACTGGTATTTGCTTCTGCAAAAATTCTTATAGGGCATAAATCCTTTTGGGGTTTGAAGAGACCAAAAGAGTTTGGTGGTGTTGTATGCTGTAGGGACACAATTGGCAAAGCCCAGCAGACCACACAGCTACTCATTCAAAGGGCCTATGAAGAAATGCTTTACATAAATGAAAATAACTAGCTTGAAAGAGTTCCCTAGGACTCACCAGTGGCAAAGCCTTCTTGGATAGCCCAGGACTCTTCAATGAGTGTGTTCTCTGTGCAACATGTAAATGAATATACACCCATATGCACATGCATATCCCTTGAAAGCCCTCTGAGCTTCAGGAGCATATTCTTCATGACTGCAACTAGCTGTTCTCTGTACCTTCATTATTCACACTTAATGCCTGGCTTGTTTATTATAAGGTGCAAACTTTTGAAAGGTTTGTGTGCATTTTTTTGTTTCCTCTTTCTTCCCTCCCCACTCCTTTCCCTTTCCCAAACATGATATTGGGATTGGGCCTGGTATTCTCACATATGTACATATGTCAATGGAAGTGCCTCCTTTGCTAATTCTCCCTCCCACCACTACCACCCTACCATGGACCACTTCCCTTACTCCACTGGGGTTTCTCCCCCATTATCTAAGATCTCTCTTGTATCCTGATTTCTCCCTAGCTTTCTGTGACTGGCTAATCTCAATGTTCTCCAGGTCTAGCCATTTTCCTGAAAATGATAATTTTGGTCTTTTTGATTGATGAGTAGAATTCCAGTATATCCCATAAGTTTATAATCCATTGATCTGTTGATGGACATCTAGGGTGGTTCTATAATTTGGCTATTGTGAATTGTGCTGCTATAAACATGGATATACATGTATCACTATAATCTGATTTCAGTCCCTTTGCAAAGATACCCAGCAGTGGTATATCTGGATCGTATGGTAAATTCATTCCTAGTTTTCTGAGGAATCTCCACACTGATCTCCATAGCAGCTGTACTAATTTGCAATCCACCAACAGTATAGAAGAGTTCCTATTGCTCCATATCGTTGCCAGCATTTTGGTATGCATTTTAATCATCTTTGTATCCTGAACTTCTAACATGGTACCTGACATATAGTAAGTTCTAAGTAAATGTTTCTTTAAACTCCCACTTCCCAAACCAGGAGGTGTGGAGTCTATCTGCCAATGCATTGCTAACAACTGCCAAGGCAAACACATTGCAATCGGATGGTTCTGTTGCCATCTAAGAAGTCATTCCTTTAAAATGCCAGTGAAGACAGGAAAGTCCAAGACACATTCCTCCGGAAACACATGCAAGCATTCATCGTGGAATGCCTTGGCATTCTATCTTAAGAATAGCTCAGTGAGAGCCCAGCAGACAGGAAAATGAAACCAGAGACTAACATTTGCTCAGAGAAACACACAGACCTTCATTTAAGCAGTGCTGAGAGGTCGGGGTCAAGTGGATTATCAGGATGAAGAGTGTTCAGTTGGGAAATTCTGCAAGTTCTATGAATATGTTCAAGTCTATATGCAAACACTAGTCTATATATAAATGAATCCCTTCCTAACTAACATTTACCGGGATCTTACTCTATAGTAGATTTTGTTCTGCCTAATAGAATTCGGAGAGGAAAATCATTTTGTCTTTGCTCTTTGGCTGCTTCCAGAAAGGGAGGAAAGCATTTACTAATGAGCATAAATGTGTTGGATTCTATATCCTCTATCAGAATGCACTGGAAAGTGCAGTGTGTAACTGTCACTGTAACAGAGATGAGTTCAGTACAAGAGGGACTTCACTAGCCCGAGACAGCAATCTAATGGTGTTCAGAAGACCAAAAGGAGATGTAGGCAGAGGAATTAGCAAGAGTAGCCAAGGTGCAAGGGAAGAGCAAATGAGGTTCACACAGGATGAGAAGGGAGGGGGAATGGTGGACAAAATGGCTCAGAGGAGGTGAACTCAACAATGTCACCCTCACAGTGCCATGCTAAGGATCCTCTACTTGGCACGGGGTACCATGCACATTGGCAGACAGGCTCAGTTCTACTCTTTTCAAAATGCTTTTATTGGTGCATTATAATTATACATCATAGGGAGGTTCAAAGTCATACGAAGATGCACCCAGGTCTTGGTGTGTTTCCTTTCAG
>PVLC010034560.1:0-16621 GCA_004027655.1 Graphiurus murinus
TGACTGGAAAAGGTAGCATACTTCTAGGGTTGCCCTGGCCATCCTTGGCCTTTTCCACTTTAGAGGCTTTCTGGAGCTGGGGGAGAGAGTAGAGTGCCCACCCACACCCACACTCAAATCTTCTTGTTTGTACCTGAGCTTTCTCCTTGGGGCACTAGGCACCAGATCTTTTTCTCCTTTTCTCCTGCTCAGAGATCATACATTGAAAACATCCTAGAAAAGATTTTAATGGCTTTCAATTGCATTTTCCTTGGGGGAAAATTAGGCTTTTTAAGAAATAGTGACTGAGTTCCTTCTGAACCACAGGGTTTGATCCTAGGGCCTCCTCATGCAGGCAAGCATTCCACTGCTCCGCTGCACTCCCAGCTAGGTTGAGGGTTCTAGAAGTGTAAGATTGCATTATGAGTTGTTCTCAAGGAGTAAAAATGGATTTTTGCTTGTGGCAATAGGTATATCATAGATCATTTATGAAGGATCAATATTTCTCACCCTCCTGAGCCTCAGAAAAAGCCCTGTCCAAGATCTTCTGTCAGCCTAAGAGTAACTGTGAAGTTCCCAGGGCTGTAGACCTGAAGGAAAGGTTCCAAAGAGGTCCACTGTGGGAAGGTGGAATTCAGACCACAGGGTCCACTCTCCCTGGTCTGGCTGGGCTCAGGACTCAGCTCCATTTGCTTGCTTGACACTCTCCCAAGGTCTTCTCCTAGGCACATTGTTCCCTTATGGTGTAAAGCTATGGCCCTGATGCCTTAGCCCCTTTCTGGAAGGTTCAGGGTGTGCCAAGCTCTCAGTTGAAGAGTACAAACTAACAGACATGGAGTCACTCCCTTCTTGAGCTGGGAGGGGTTATGCATACTATAAAACCCGCACTCAGGATGCTGAGGCAGGAAGATCACAGGTTCAAGGCCAGGGCATGGAAACTTAGTGAAATTTAAAAGGCTAGGGGTGTAGCTCAGTGGTAGAATGCCCTTGGTTGGTTCAACTCCCAGTGCCACCAAAAAAAGAACTTGAGGCTGACCAGGTCTTCATGCTTTTTCTTGTTAATGTTCTTCAGTTGCTTCAGAGAGTAGCCAGCCAGCCCATACCTGCAGCTTGCTTACAAGACAGGTTTGAAGCAGTATTTCTAACGGAGGTAATGGGTGCAAGGCAAATCGTTCATTCATTCATTTGGTGTCTCCTTTGTGCCAGGCCATGGGCATAGAGTTAATAAGTGATGTTGGCGCCCTTCGCATTTTTCTCCAAGTAGAATTAGGAACTGAGGATGGGTCACTAGGTTCCTCTTAGAAATCAAACTGAATAGGACCATACCCCCCTTAAGTCATGGGAGAAGAATGGTGAGTGTGGGGGTGCAGAGGGATTCTTGGTGATAGCTAGCTCCGGCCGGCTGGTCTGGTGGGGGTGGGTCATAAGGAAGGCTCTGTGGTTGTGAATATCATTGGGAGGCAGTGCACCCAGCTTTCCAGGGTTGTCACCCAGCAGCCTGGCATCCACGAGAAGTTGGATGCTCAGGCAATATCTTACACTATTTTTTTGTCTCTTATTTGGTCTTCAGGAAGCCCTGAGTTCATTGTGTGAAATAGAACTGTCTGTAGGATCTACTTCCAGTTTTCTGTAATGTCCATGTTGCTTCCACATGTCTTAGCCATTGGGGGGGCCTGTCTTCTGTCCTTCAGGTCTTGATTTCAGGAGTAACAGTAGCAGCTAATGTATACTGAATACTTGCAGTATGTAGACACCGGTCCATGTCAATTAACTTAGTAAGTCCTTGAAGAACGTGACAAGGGAATAGGTGCATTTTATAGGTGAGGAAACAAAAACCAGAAGAGATTGTCACACTCTCCAGGTGGCATTGAGGCTGGACCCTGGGTTTCTCCTTCCCTCTGCACTGTGTTCCTTGGCGGCCTGCCAGGCCTGCAGATTGGGTCTGCTTGTGCTGTGGTCTAGGCAGATGATACCTTCAGTGTTGTAGACTGTCCGAGTGTGCCCTGGGTTGAATGTGTGGCATGCTGGGCTTTCAGAGTCTGCTGAGAGTGCTTCTGCCCCGTCTCCTGTTTCTCCAGACTAAACTTGTGGTGCCATAAATAAACCCACCATTTTGGGCAACTGAGTTCTGCTCAGTGGATGGGGAGAAATCACATGCTTTCTGGCATAGTGGAGGCTTCATGCTACCTCCCTCTCCCTCTACAAGGTCAAGCCCACTTAGTTTTCTACTGTAGGGCTTTCCTGGCAAGGCCAATATTGGAGACTTTCATCCTGTCTTCTGTGACAAGCTGGGCAGGGACTTACCATGGAAGGAAATTATTTCCCTAAATTCCAGCCCTGCTTCCCCAGCTAGCAGATACTAGTCACATCCTACAAGCCAGGCACCCCTTCTATCTCCCTCCTTTGCTGGGAAAGTCTCTGGTCTTACATTTGCCAAATAAATATATCTCTGTGGGTACAGTGCTGATTTTCAGGACCCTTTGCACTTGATATTTGGGTGGATATCAGCTTGAAACAGTGCTACAAAACTGTGGCAATTGCCATGAATAGCTTGGCAGAGCCCAGGCACCACCTACACAGTTCTTTCCAAATCTGCAAGGATAACCTTTCTTCCTCTGAAATGGTGGCCAGTGTGCTGGAGAAGTAGAGGGGAGCCATGGGGGAGTCTTGGATTACCTTCTTACCACAGAAGTTTAGAAGGTAAATAAACCTTCTAAACTGAGGTGCATTCAGGAGAAAATACAACTGTTTTTACTGTCCTAAAATTGAGCCTGCCAGTGGAGAAAGAAAACAGCTTGGGGCATTTTGCATAAATATATCTGCTAGAGCTGTTAAGCAGTAACGCAGGAATCTGGTACCAGTAGAAGCCAGTTGTGGTCTGTATACCTAAGATAAAACACCCTTTGTGTTCACTAGAAACGATACAGTAGTGTTTGCCTTCTTAGAAAAATGTGGCAAGTACTGTTTGCATGAGACTCCTGGGGCCAGGACTCAATATGAGTCAGGCCAATATTGCTGATAACAGAGCAGCCGGTGCCTTTCTTTGCCTGGATATAAAGTGACAAAACCCAACAGCTTCCTCTTTGGAGATCTCTGCCCATTTGGGCAAGTTCCCAAGAGCCAGCTCCCCTCAAAGTAACCTCTCCATTTTTTTTTTTCTCTGTAACTCAGTGCCTGAAACCCAATAAAAAGAATTTCCCCATTTCTGTTTAGTCATCTAAAATCACAGTAGTAGTTGTCTTATATTCATGGCCATGGACATGGGGTCTTGTGGTCTCTGAGTCACTTTCTATTTCTGTTCCACTCTTCTCTTCTGTCAGAGAGAGAAAAGCCTGGGCCAGAAGGGCCAAGCTAAGGGGATGCCTCTCTCTTGGTGAGCCACTTACTAGCCATTGTTTGGTTAAATTTTCTTGTAGTCACAGAAGGGAAGAAAAAGGAGGGCAGGGCTGTAATAAGAGTGACATTCTGCCCACCTACGCTCTTCGAAAGGCTCTGCCCTGATTCTCAGTCCCAGTTGTTTCCTGCCCTTTGGCATGGATGTTCTTTAGCTCTTCTTTCCTAGTGTTCTGTGAGCTGCGTGGGTCAGGGACAGTGTCTTTCATTTCTGGACTCCCCGTAGGGTTGGCTGTATCAGGAAACAAGCAAGGGTGTGAGGTGGGACACCAAGCCAGGTACCAGCAACTGCCAGCAACTGCAGCTTCTTTCTGTGTTGCAGAGATCGTCGGAGCAGTCTGAAGAGACTGCAGGCAGGAGGGCAGGCACGCAGAGTGGACTTGGGTTTTGGTGACCGTGATATGCTTTTGGCAGCTGGAGTCCAGTCTGGCCCAGGGGACAGCAGGACTGATGCATACTACCAAGCTGAAATTGCTGCTGAAACAGAATGTCCCTGAGCCACCAGCTCAGAGTTTTCTCTGCTGCAGAGCTCAGCTCAGGTGTCTTCCCCAGGGTGCTGAGGTGCCCTGGAATCCTCATGAATGAGCAAACTAAAGAATGTGGGTGTTAGCCGGCCATTGTGGTGCATACCTGTAATCCTGGTGCTTGGGAGGCTAAGACAGGAGGATCACAGGTTTGCAACCAGCCTCAGCAACTTAGTGAGGCCCTCTGCAACTTCATGAGACCCTATTTCAAAATTTAAAAAATAGGGCTGGGGCTATAGCTCATTTAGCTCAGGTTTAGAATGTCTCTGGGTTCAATACCCCGTACCACATTAAAAAAAAAAAATGGGTTTTATGTGTGCAGTAAATTTTAACATTTAGCCATTTCTGAGTATATAGCCCTTTGGCATTAAATACATTCACATTGTTGTCCAGCTGTCACCACCATTCTCTCCAAATTTTTTTTGTCTTCCCAAACTGAAACTTTTACCTATTGTTACTAACTCCCCATACTTTCCTCCCTCTGCTTTCTGACAACCACCATTCAACCTTTTGTCTCTATGAATTTGACTACTCTGGGTACTTCAAGTGGAATTGTGTTATAAATATTGTGACTGGATGATTTCATTTAGCATAGGTTTTTCCATGTTGTCACATGAGTGGAAATTTCCTTCGTCTTTAAGGCTGTATAATATTCCATTGTTTGTATATATCATTGATGGACACTTGGGTTGCTTCCACCTTTTGGCTATTGTAAATAATGCTGTAAGGAACGTGAGTATGCAAATACCTGTTCAGGTGCCTCCTTTCAGTTCTTTTGGATAAGGATAAAGCACAAGAAGCAAGATATCTTTAAAGATTAGTTGCCAATGAATCACCTTCTCCACTGAGTACTAGACTTTCAGACCAAAAGTCAGCTTCACCCACCTTCTAATTTTAGACTCCAGAGCAACATCACGCTTCATTTTGATATTTGCTAGGCTTTTGCAGCATGCTATAATTCCCATTGTGTATATCACCTTTCATTAACTACACTCAGTGGTGGGCATCGGACCGGGCAGCGCATATACTGCAGCAGCTTGCTCTAGGAGAGCAGGGCCTGCTGCCCCGACCTTCCCCTTTCCTTGGTAGGACTGGTCTTTTACCCTCGCCCTAGGCCTGGTTCAGTCTTCGGACCTGAAGCCATGATCCTGCTGAAGACTCAGACCTCTCGTTTTCACTCGTGACAGTTTTCTGCAAGCATGGCCTTCTCCCCCATGGCTGGTCTGATCACCTGCTTTTGTTTCATCCAGTTCTTACACAACATAAAGAATTACTGGAATTATATGTGGATTTTTTTCTTAGGAAAGTAAAATATATTTTTGAAATACCTTGGCATTTGGAATTGTTACTGGACTGGTTTTTCCTATACTAGATAAGATAACCTCAGGGGTTATGGGCTTTTTGTTTATTTTCTTTGTGGTGGTTTGGATCGAACCCAGGGCCTCATATATGCTAGGCAAGCCCTCTACCACTGAGCTACACCCTCTCTTTTTTATTTATTTATTTTTTAATTTTGAGACAAAGTCTTACTGGGATGCCCAGCCTGGCTTCAAACTTTCTATCTTCCTGCCTCAGCCTCCTGAGTAGCTGGGATTGTAGGCATGCAGCACCAGCTGACAATGGGCTTTTGATGGCTGCAGCCGTCCTGTCCTGGGCCTCTCCACCTGTAGATGAGCACATTGTTTCATCTTTGAGCTAGTGTTCCTCTGTATGTGGCAGTGGCTGGTTATGAAATTCTTAATGGGCATGTGGTTATTCTCCACGTTAATTTTTTTTTTCTTCTTTTTTTAAATTTGGAAATAGGGTCTTGATAAATTGCGGAAGCTGGCTTCAAACCTGTGATCGAGCTGGGAGTGTAACTCAGGGGTAGAATAACCTTGGGTTCAATACTCAGTAACCCCCGCCCCCCCAACACACACACACACACACACACACACACACACACACACACACACACACACACACACACACACACCAAGGCTGTTTTCAAACAATGAAAGTGCTGGCAGGAATGCTGGGTAGGCAGGAGCCTTGTTGGGCTGGGGAAGGTCAGGCAGGGCCTTAGAACAGCTGCCTGGAGCCCCCAGGTGGTGGGCCAGATCCAGCCAGGTGAAGCAGAGGAGGAAGAGGAGGACCTCCCCTGCTGCCCCTTTTCTCTTCTGGGGCTAGCTGTCACCTTCTACTGCTCTGGCACAGGACTGCTGGGACAGGGAGAGGGAGTGATATTTTGTTGCCAGAATTTTCATCTTTGGCACCACTGTCAACTCCTCTTTTTGCAGAAGACGCTGAGATTTTGAGAGGTGACAGGGACAGGCCCAGTCAGAGAATGAAGAGTAATTCCAAGGGCACTCAGCCAGACCAGTTCCTGGAGGTGGGCGGGCACACAGGCTCACAGGTGTCACTGCCCACTCAGGATCCATGGAAGACAGGCCTGACAGGTGTTCTGGGCAGGTGTGGGGGAACCCATGGCTGGGTTTCCTGCTGGGGTGCCCACAACACTCAGGGTATTCAGGCCTTCAGTGGATAGGGTTGGATTTTACTAGACATGGGCCGTCAGAATACCATTGTTTGTGATTTCCCCCATGTATGTATGTATGTATGTATTTGTGTGTGTGTGTGGTACTGGGGATTGAACTCTTTCTACCGTTGAGCTATACCCCCAGCCCTATTTTATTTTTTACTTTGAAACAGGGTCTCACTAAGTTGCAGAGGGCCTCACTGAATTGCTAAGGCTGTCTTTGAACCCTTGATCCTCCTGTCTCAGCCTCTCAAGTACTGAGATTACAGATGTGCACCACCCTGCCCGGCTTTCCTCCATTTATTTAAATAAAATAAGCCAGGTGCAGTGGCACATGCTTGTAGATCCAGTTCTTGAGAGGCTAAGATAAAAGGCAGGTTTGAGGCCAACCTCAGCAACTTAGACTCTGTCGCAAAATAAAAAATAAAAAGGACCGGGTATAGTTGAGAGTTAGAGTGCCCCTGGGTTCAATTCCCATCACCGCAAAAAAATAAAATAAATAAATACAATGGGACAAGACGTCTTTGGGAATTGTGACCTGGATAGAGGACGTCCCCTGAGTCAGTAAACTATGTCCCTGTCTTCCATCTGGACTCCCACCACAGCAATTCACACAGAAGACTTCTGCAGCTAGGAAGACCCAAGCTTTCTCCCCACCAGTGAGCAGCAGACAGCAGCCTGGGTGTGTGCTAATCCAATTCAGTTTTGACTCCGTCTGGAGTTAGCATCAAAGCTTTATCCCCAAGTTTGCCCCTCCCCAGGTACCTATCTCAAGCCTTCCATTGTTTGGCTGTATTTCTGATCAACTTGCTATTAATTGGGGTTCCCACACCCCCCTTGGGTTCAGTTAATTTGTTCGAGTGGCTCCTAGAACTCGGGGAAACACTTATGTTTACCAATGCATTGTGAAGGACATTATAAAGGACACAGATGAAGAGAGGCATGGTGGAGGCAGGTAGAAAGGGCACATGCTGCCCTGTGCCCTCGCCCTCACCAGGTGTCCCACCTCCTAGACACGAGTCCAGCCGCCCGTCCCTTGGGTTTTTGTGGGGAGGTGACCTCCTTGTAGAGGCGTGGCTGAAGCATGGACAGCTGTGTGCAGATGTGATTGGATGCAAGGTGTGGGCAGATGCTAACAGGCTGAGTGGAGAAGCCCAGCGAGGTCTGTCTGCCCAGCCTTCTGCTCGGCCTCTCTGAGCAGCACTCCCCCTCAGGTGTGGGGCAGGAGCCCCTGGAAAAGGAGGGTCTTAGGACTTACTCTCAGACAAGGTAGGTCAGAGAATTTATTTATGGTCAGTTCCAAGACAGAAAGGCAGGGGAGGATTAGAGTTTCTGTGACCCATCTTGGGGAAGAGAAGGTCTAATTTCTATTGCCTGTCTTGGGGAGGGAGTTATGAGTGGATGAAATCCAAAATATACAGTATCATATCCTCCTACACTCAACATCAGGTAAGAAGGGTTCCTTCCCTTTTTTTCTCTCTGAACTTCCCATTGACCTGATCTTTCGAGAACTTCCTGCCTCTCCCACCCACTACTTCCTGCTGAACCTCGGGTTCCCAGGATGAGAATCTCAAACACACCAGAAGCAAGAAAGACTGGGGAAAGAGGGACAGAGGTTGTCTGAGAACCCAGGGGTTTTTTTGCATGTTGCAGGTTGGAGCAAAAGCTACACTGTCTGAGACCACCTCCTTCATGTGCATGGCACTGGTCTGCGCCCCCTGGCTGTGTCAATGCACACTTTGCCCATCGCAGCTGTCAGCATTGCTGGTTGTCAGGGCAGCTCTGCTTCTGCTCTCTGAATCCAGCTGCAAGGAGGCGCTTGCCTCCTCAGGGCAGAGTTGCTGCCACAAAGACCAGAGTTCTGCAGCCACCAAATACAGGATTTTGTGCTTGAAGCAGAAAGGAATTTCACCACATGGAATTCCCTTTGGGTTCTTAGCCAAGCACTTGCCTTTGCACTGTGCATGTACCTAGAATTGGATTTCCCAACTTATAAGAAGAGGAGGCGTTGGCCCTGCTCTCCATGGAGCACTGGAAGGTCCCCTGAAAGGAACTGTGCTGAGCCGGCCACGTCAGACCTGTGCTATGCTAAACAGCAGCCTGCCTTGTGGGGCAAATAGGTCTGTACCGGGTCTAACACATGGAAGGGGATTTGACTCTGAGTTATCTGAGGCCGTGGTAGGCTGGATACAGGGTTTGCTGAACGTGGCCAGAGACACCACAGAATCTGACAAGTGAGTAATCTGGTGGTCAAGAAGAAAGTGCTGTAGGGAACAGGAGCCTGGAGTTTTTTAGCAAAGGAGTGACATGATACATAGCTAAGTGTGGGACAGTGGGAGTGTGCCGTGGAGGAGTCAGGAGACCAACATGGGAATGCTCCTGTTAGCTGATTTTAGTCAAACCATGCAACCCTCTCTGAAGCTGTTTCCTCTTCCTTGATATGAGACACTGGCATTCTCAACCCGTAAATGTGCAGGGCTCTACAGACTAGTCCATGAGGATGGAGAAAAGAATGAAGCGCGCAGTGTGGGAGCGGCGGGAGATGCCTTGGCTAGACCCCCACCCCTTCCCAGCATTCCAGGGCCATGTTGGAGGCCAAGGAAGAGGAGCAGGCAGAGGAGAAATGTGGAGGAGACGTTTGCAGACAAGGGAGAGGATGTGCGCAGTAGCAGTGTGCGAAGGTTGAGAAGGCCTGGTGGGGTGCTACTTTTGGGGTGCCAGATACTCGAGTAGGAACTGAAGCTCCTGACACGAGACTGCTGAGGTGAAGCAGGGGCGGAGAGCAACAGAATGCAAGTCAAGATGGAGGCACGCTGCTGAGGATGTAGAAGAGAAAGAGCATGGATGATCAGAGAGGGGAGCCAGGACCTGGAGGTGGCCACTGGAGGATCTAGGGTGTTTATGGCAGACACTGACCAGGCCTACTCCCTGGAGCCCTCTTCCCCCAGGACCCAGCTCATGTGGGCTCCTGACTCCCTGCCCAAAGAGGAGAGCCTGGGGTCAGCTTGGTGATTTTTGAAATGCCGGCTGGTGATGCTGGAGAGGGAGGTGGGTGCAAAAGGAGCACTGGTGGTGAGCTGTCCTGGACCCGGCATGCAGTGGGAGGCTCAGGTACAGCACTGTGGGCTCTGAGCTCTGTGCAAGGAGCACTAGTGATTCGATGGCACCTCCTGCTTGCCAGGTTTGCCCTGCAGGAGTCCTGGAGCCACCCAGGGCAGACAGAGGCAGCAAGGCCTGAGAGGACTCAACTGGATTTAAGGCATATCGGATAGGTGGGATTGCAGGTCAGGAGGGGCCAGGTCAGTGCTGGGCGGAGTGGGGCAGAGTGGGGTGTCTAGGTAACAGTGACTGGGGAGGCAGTCCAGGTTAGAGGCCAGGGCCACTGGTGTAGGAACCTGGTTAGACTATGCCCCCACAAGCCCTACAGCCAGCAGGACCCCAGCAGGGACTGCAGAGCCTTGAGAGTGGCTTCAGAATCCAAAAAGCCTGGTTTTGAGAAAAATGAAAAATCCAAGTAAAACCTCCTTCTCTGCCCACACTCTGACCTCAAGTTTCTCATATTCTTTCAACAACTTGTGTTTGTCCTTATACAAATGAAATAAGAGCACTGCTATCATCCTTGCTTTCATGCCTTGCTGAAATTATTGACCACATGGAAGAACCCCCTTGTTCTTTTTCATGGCTGTTTGGTATTATATGGTCTGCCTTATTTTAGCTAGTCAGACTCCCGTTGATAAGATACTGCAGTTGTTGCTACTTTGGGATTCTTTTGATGTAGCAGCAGTCATACTTTCCATAGATCTCTGAACACTGGGACACTTATTTCTGTAGGATAAATTCTAGATACAGATTTTCTGGATCAAATTTGCTCCCCCATTCCCCTCCAAAGAGGTTCCCCCAGTTCACACTCCTCATCACAGTGTTTGGGAGTTACACAATGATGACAGTAATACAGAGCCATTGTGAGGATTAAATGAGAATGGTGTGTAAAGCTCCCAGCCAGCTCCTGCCACGTCGGGCTGCTGGGGTGGGACTCAGGGCAAAGGGTTCATTGCAAATTGGATCACTCTGGACCGCATCAAATGAGGTGCTGGGTTGGGTTTCATAGCTTGAGGAAGGAGAGGTGGCAGGAACCAGTGGTCTGACAGCTGCTGGGTAGCTGATGTGTGCCAGACACTGGAGCGGAGACAGAGCAGTGAGCCAGACCTGGGAGCTGACAGTCTCCACGCAGCGTGGTAAGTGCTGCCTGACCGCTGCGGCTTCAAGTCCCCTCTGACTGGGTCTCTCTTTCCCCACCCGCCCCCTATCCCTGCCCCCCAGTGTACGTGGTGGAACGGGAAAGGAAGACGGACAGCGGCTGTGAGGCAGCCCTGGCTGCCTGCTGGACTGCGCTCTGCTGCTGCTGCCTCCTGGACAACCTGGACTGAGCAGCCTCGACCCCAGAGTTCCCAGAGCACTGCTACTGCCTGTTACCACAATAAACAACTAGTGTTGCACGATTTCAATTTTTTTCTTTCTTTGAAAACAATCTCATCTGCAGACTTTAAAATTTTAGCACCTATAATAGGTGTGATATGGTATCTATTTTCATTTGCCTTCTGTGATTACTAGTGACCTGAAACGTAAAAATATAAATTTGGAACAATTTGTATGTATATTGTGAATTGTACATTTTCTTAGCCCATTTTTTCCTATTGTCTTATTGATGTGTAGAGAATATATATTCTGTACACTTTGTATCTGACAGGTTTTTTGTTGTTGTTGTTTTGTTTTTTGCAGTACTGGGGATTAAACTCGGGGGCATTCTACCTTCGAGCTATACCCCCAGCCCTAATTTTAATTCTTTATTTTGAAACCGAGTCTCACTAAGTTGCGGAGTGCCTTACTAGGTAGCTGAGGCTGGCCGCGAACCCAGATCCTCCCGAATGCTGGGATTACAAGCGTGCGCCACCACGCCCGGCAGTATCTGTCAGTTTTATAGGCATGCAATTAATTTATTTCTATCAGACTGTCTCTTAATCCTTTCTCTGCCCCCCTGGTCATGCTAGAGATCAAACCCAGAGCCTTGTGTGTGCTAAGCACATGATTTGCTGCTGAGCTACAACCCTAGGCCTTCGTATAAATTTTTTTAAATGTCATGTTTTCCAGTCTTTCCCTCGTGCTTTGTGTGTTTTAGATAAGTCTGTACTTTCTTCTAGCTATCTTTAGCCTGCCTGAATTTATTTTTGATCATGGTATAGGAGAGGTTTCTCACTTTCTTTTTCCATTTTGATAGTTTCAGCTCCATTTATTTATTATTATCTTTTTTTTTTTTTTTTTTTTTTTTTTTTTTTTTTTTTTTTTTTTTTTTTTTTTTTTTTTTTTTTTTTGGGTGTGTGTGTGTGATACTAGGGATTGAACCCAGGGGCATTCTACCTCCGAGCTACATCCCCAGCCTTATTTTTTATTCTGTATTTTGGGACACGGTCTCACTAAGTTGCAGAGGACCTCACTAAGTAGCAGAAGCTGACTACGAACCTATAATCTTCCAGTCTCAGCCTCCCAAATACTGGGATTACAAGCATGTGCCACCATGCCTGGCTTCAGCTCCATTTATTGATTAGGTCATTGGATAGAAAAGACAGACTCTGCCAGGTGCGGTGGTGCATACCTGTAATCCCAGTACTTGGGAGGCTGAGACAGGAGGATCACAGATTTGTAGCCAGCCTCGGCAACTTATAGCGAGGCCCCCCACAATTTAGCAAGACCCTGTTTGCCCCTGGAGTCAATCCCCAGTACCCCCCTACAAATTGACGGGCTCTTAGTTTCTCCTCTGTCACAACAGAGATGACTTCTGACACCAGGTGTGTGGGTGGTTCTCTGCAAACACCACTGCTCTGTAGCAGCAGCAGGCACCAGCCAGGCGTCCTCTAGGTCAGTTCAGTTCTGATGCATCCTGCCGGGAGACAGCATCAGAGCCCACATGTGGGGGTGCTGTCCCTAAGACCACCCCTCACTCGTGCCAAGTCCCAGGTTGTTTTACCTATACTTCTGACCCATTGGCTCTATATTGGTGTTCTCACACCCCTCTTGGGTTCCATGAAGTTGCTTGACTGGCTCACAGAACTCTGGGGAACATGTTGGCTGGTTTAAGAGGTAAAGGATATAGATGAAGAGGTGCACAGGATGAGGCACAGGGAGAAGGGCACAGAGCTTCCTCGTCCTCTTAAGGAATGCCGCCCTCCAGGAATCTCTGCATGTTCACTACCTGGCAGTGCTCTGAGCCCTGACCTTCTGCATTTTATGGCAACCGTGAGAAATTTGACTGGACAGAGGGGTATGATCTAATACAGATATGCTGAGTGGGACCACCTAGCGAGGCCGGTCTGGTCAGGATTGCTCTTGGACTCTCCACACAGCATTCCTCCTTCTCCTGTGGTCTGTTTTCACACAAGGTAAACTGGAGAATTTCTTTACGAATAGCTCCAAGATGGGCAGAGAAAGATTAGTTTCTATGCTTACTTTGGGGAGGGAGTTAGGAACCAGGAACCAGGGACAAAAACCAAAATATATGTATCATAATATCATAGTCATCCTTTCCTTATTAGTTATAAATGAAATTTGTCACCTACTAAGTTCCCATATATGAATGGGCTAGAGTCAGGAATCAGATGTGGTAAGCACCCTCCTTACCTCTAGCACAAGCATAAACGCCCTTTATTCTTCATAATTTTTCTTACTAATCTTGGCTGTTTACTGTGTGTGTGTGTGTATTTGGGATTAAAACCAGGGAAACCAAGGAGTGTTCTACCTCTGAGCTACACCCCTAGCCTTATTTTATTTATTTTGAAACAGGGTCTCACTGAGTTACTGCACGCTGACCTTAAACCTTTGATTCTCCTGTCTTAGCCTCCCAAGTGCAGGGATCACAGGCATGCGCCACTGCACCCAACGTACTTTTTATTCTGGATTTTAGAATGTATGTTGGTTTCTACAGAAAACCATGTTGACTTCTATTGGAATGGCTTGTAATTTACAGAGTAACTGAGAGAAGAGCTGACATATTTACAAAATGAGATTTTTATTTTTATTTATTTATTTTTTTTTTCCGGTACTGGGGATTGAACTCAGGGGCGTTCTACCTCCAAGCTATACCCCCAGCCCTATTTTTTATTCTTTATTTTGAAACCGAGTCTCACTAAGTTGCAGAGTGCCTCACTAGGTAGCTGAGGCTGGCCTCGACAAAATGAGATTTTTAAACTGGGAAATAACTTCATACTGAGGCCACAGATTAGGAAATTTTAGCCCAGTCTTTGTGACAGTATTACGTTAGGGGCACTTTAGCTACCAGAGAAGCTCTTCATTCTGCCCTCTACATCCTGCAGGGGACACCCACTCATCCAGGGACAGTCATCCACTCAGTGCATACTTACTGGATAGCTCCAGTGTGCCACTTCTGTCTACCCTAACTCATAAACCCGTTCCTCCTGCCTCAGGGAGTGGGGATCCTCCTGTTTGGCTTCCACTAGAGATACACTTGTGGCCAGAATGCCCTAATAAATTGCACTTTGTGCAATCCTGGACTTGTCTCTCTTTCTTTGGTCTTTCTGCGCCTTCTGCTTTTGGTGGCTGGTTCTCATACACAGGTTCTTCCATAACAGACATTATGCTTTCCTATGAAGAGAAGAGGTATAGGGATACGAAAACATCAAGGGAGGACGGTCTGGCGGCACAGTCAAGGAAGGCTTTTCAATGGAGGTGTGTGTGCGTGTGAGCTGAGATCTGAAAGGTGAATAGGTGTTAATAGGCAAGAAGGTTGTAGGAAGAGAAGAGGTGCAAAGGCCCAGGGCAGGAGAGAGCATGGCTCTTTTGAGAAACTAAAGGAGGAAATGGGTGTGGCAGAGAGTAATAGGATGTTGGCAACAAGAGGAGAAATAGGGCACTCACAGCCCAAGTTTCAAGATTTTAGTCTCTGTCCTCTGAGCAGTGGGAAGCCATCAAAGGGTTTTAAGCAGAGAGAGGATACCAAATTTGCTGATTTTAGGAGGTCCTTTTGGTTTCTGTGTTGAGAATGGTTTGGAGGGGCCACATGATAGCAATGGAGATAATACATTTGAGATATTTGGAAGCAAAATCAACAGGGATTGGTGATGAGTTGCCTGTGCAAATTGAGGGGAAAATAAGAGTCATGGATGACTTCTGGGCTTCTGACTGGTACTGAATGCCTGGTAGTGTTGTTTATAGAAGTTGGGGACAAGAGAAAGGAACCAACCATTTGGTAGGAAGGAAATCATATTGGGTTCTGAACATGTTGGGTAGTTTCGAGTGTCCAGGTGACTATAAACCATTTAAGTTTAGACGTCAGGTAAGCACTTGAATATATGCCTGCAGCCTGGAGGAAAGGTTGGACTGGATAAAAATATGGAAAGCCTTGGCATCTTGGTGGTAATTGAGATGAGATCAAGACGGGTGGAAACAAGGAAGGAAAGGAAAAAGTGGCAGTATAGGGCTGAACCCTAAGGAATTCTGGCATAGACCTATAAATAAACCAGGAGAATGGAATGTCCAAAAGCTGAGTGCGGGTGTACTAAGAGAGAAGTGGCCAGTGGCATCAAATGTTGGTGAGAGGTTAGGCAAGGTAAGAACTCAAAAGTGGGGAGCCGGGCGTGGTGGTGCACGCTTGTAATCCCAGCATTTGGGAGGCTGAGACCGGAGGATCCGGGTTCGCGGCCAGCCTCAGCTGCTTAGTGAGGCACTCCGCAACTTAGTGAGACTTGGTTTCAAAATAAAGAATAAAAAAATAGGGCTGGGGATGCAGCTCGAAGGTAGAACGCCTCTGAGTTCAATCCCCAGTACCGCAAAAAAAAAAAAAAAAGAACTCAGAAGTGGGTCGGGTGTGGTACTGCACTCCTATAATCCCAGTACTTTGGAGACTGAGACAGAGGATGGCAAGTTTGGAGCCAGCCTCAGCAACTTGAGACCCTTAGTAACTTAGCAAGGCCCTGGTTCAAAATAAATAAAAAGGGTTGGGGTGTAGCTTGGAGGTAGAATGTCCCTAGGTTCAATCCCCAATACCCAAAAAAACAACTCAAAGTTCTCCATCAGAGCTCACTATGCTGTTGCCACTAAAGGGTGGACTTCTTTCTAATGAAGGGTACTACCAGAGGAAAAGACTGCTAGGAGATAAGGTCTAGAGGACAGGGTTCAATCCCCAGTACCGCAAAAAAAAAATAGTTGAGGGCTTTCTGCTTACCAACATCCTTTATTCACAAAGACTATCCTTTCCCAATTAATTGCTTTTGTCTCTTTGTCAAATCTGTTGGCCACATCGGTATAGGTCTCTTACTGTCCTCTCTATATCCTATTCCTTTGCTCTATGTATTGGAATATGTAGACAGTATTTGCCAATACCATTTATTATCTTGCCTACTATAGCTTTATATGAAATTTTGTTTTAGTTTTTCTAGTTCTCTTGCCTTTCCATAAATTTTTGTCTATAAAAATCCAATTGTGATTTTTATTAGAATTGCATTGAAGCTATAGTTTGTGGGGCCTGATGAGTATTTAAATGGAATTGTTTGCTCACTCTTATATACCAAAACCTTTAATGACATAAGGCAGCCTCTCCTTCATTGCCATGTTGTGATTATTCCAGAGCTAAAGACCCCAGCATATGATTACATGGGTTCCCAGCATGACTATTCAAGTGTCTTGAAGTTTGGCAGAAAAGAGGTGTGGTCTTCATCACACTGGGTAGAAACTCCCACTGCTCTCGGTGACCAGGGTGTTGAGGGGCTTGTGAGGCAGGCTGTGTCACCATCACTCACAGCCTTGGGCTCCTGCGTCCCTCTTCTGAGCAGGCTGTGAGCAGGATCACGAGCTGCCACCCTCAGAGGATTCTCCTGCCTCAGGGTCTTCACACCTGCCACAGGTCACAGAACTGTTAAGCACTAGGCAGGATTGGGTTGTTTTTGTTTTGTTTTGTTTTTTTCCTCTAGATCTTCCTTGATTTCTTCTGCCTGAACTTAACAGTCCCTTCATAATTATGTCTCCAAAAACTTCATTAAGGAATATATTTATGATATAATAAGTTGCTTCCTTACCTTCTGCTGTAATAATGTTACCCGTGACATTAGGTCTTCAGCACTAGAAAAACGTTTTCTCTTCTCAAGCGGATTGTGGGGCTCCTGGGACTTGTTGACCCCTTTCTCCCATTTGATCTTTTTTT
>PVLC010034561.1:0-16240 GCA_004027655.1 Graphiurus murinus
CGCCCTGCAGTGCAGGAGGCCCCGACCCTCACGGGCCACTGTCCATCCCCAGCGCCTCACGGGCGGCTGCCAATAAGGCTTTAATAAATATTGAATAAATATTATCACTTGTATACTTATGTCTGCCCTCTATTTATTTTTGTGGTACTATAGATAAAACCCAGGTGTATTATACCTCTTAGTTATACCTCCAGCCCAATTTTATTTTTGAAATGGAATCTCACTACGTTACCACACATTAGCTTAGAACCTCCGATCCTCCAGTCTCAGCCTTCCAAGCACTGGGATTACAGATGTGCACCAAGGCACCAAACTATCTAATTGATTTTGATGTGCAACAATTACACATATTTAATATATAATTCTTAATGAGTTTACATATAGGTGTACGTCAGTGAAACTCAACAAAATCAAAGTTATAAACATATCTCCAAAATTGGCCTTGTTCTATTGTGGGAGTGCATGGTGAGATCATGTAACATGAGATGTATTCTCCTAACATAGTTTACCCAGCACAATACCATATTGTTAACTATAGGCACTATGTTGTAGAGATGACTTCAGAATTTATTCATTTTGAATAAACTAAACATTATACTCATTGACAAGTAAATTTCCACTTTTTATATTAGGTTAAAGAGTAATTTCAGGGAAAATAGGGATTAAATATGAGTTAAGAAAATATTCTCTATTCTCATTGCTACAAAATAGTCATTTCATTGTGTAAGTTATTCAAGATTTCTCAAGATTGCATTTCACTATATGGCATGGCCTAAGTCTCCTTTTTCTAGATCAAACTTTATGTTAGTTTACTAACTATGTCTGTGAAAATAGTGTATCATTAAATAGTTTAGAAAAAAGAATCATAGAATAGTATATCTTTGATTTAAGCAAAGACATCTTGATGTTTTAACATATTTGAACACATGAAATGTCCTAAATTGAACATATATATAAATATATACATATCTATATAATTACTATTATCAAACTCATAGCTTATGTCAATAAAAATCAATTTAGAAATTGATGTAAATTATTAGCATTTTGTGTTGTAAAAATGATCATATAAAACATTATCAAATTATCATTGTTTAAAAGAGTTCATAGGGATTCTCTTTACAAGCACTTGAAAAATGGATGGATTTAATATGATTTCATGACAATATCAGCAAACTATGGCATAGACCAACAATTTTCAAATATTTTTAAGTATCAGAATCATCCATTGTCTCTATTAAAATGCACATATTTGAACCATATATAAGTCTGTTTAGTAATATCACAAAAGGGAATACATGAGCATCAACTTTTATATAACATAGATTCTATGTGAGATGGACATGCAACATAACGTGGAAATTACTTTTATAGAAAAAAGCATTTATCTTGCTTGAAGTTTACAGCTATACTGAAGTTCCCCCTAGCTTATCAGTATTATTTTTGAAAAATCTGAAGTATGCATGTTATCTTTTTCATGATTATTCAGTTTTAAATATTATCATTCAGTTTTAAATTGAGCTGCTGTATTAAATTCTCTTAGTAGAATCAATGTGTACCACTTTATCTATATTAAATTAGAAATGTGGTAGATAGTGTAATTAATTTTATTTCTTCCTTCTCCGGCATCTTGTCATTTGGATTTGCAGTTCCTCCCACAAGAGGCCATGCATGTGTTCCTGCCCCAATGATGTTTGCCTTATTTGTATGATTTACTTGGACTAACAGATTGTGGTTAGAAGTGATGATGTGGCCGGGCGTGGTGGCGCACGCTTGTAATCCCAGCATTCGGGAGGCTGAGACTGGAGGATCTGGGTTCACAGCAAGCCTCAGCTACCTAGTGAGGCACTCTG
Source organism: Graphiurus murinus (assembly GCA_004027655.1). Lineage (NCBI taxonomy): Eukaryota > Metazoa > Chordata > Mammalia > Rodentia > Gliridae > Graphiurus > Graphiurus murinus. The sequence goes on from PVLC010034561.1 coordinate 1,854, forward strand.
CAACTTAGTGAGACTCGGTTTCAAAATAAAGAATAAAAAATAGGGCTGAGGTTATAGCTCGGAGGTAGAACGCCCCTGAGTTCAATCCCCAGTACCACAAAAAAAAAAAAAAAAAAGAAGTGATGATGTGCCAATACTCAGCCTCCTTGGGTCCTTCAAGACATTCTGCATTCTAACCTGTCATATCTGCACTTCTGCTTCCTCCATGGAAGTGGGGGGCAGTACGTGGTTCCCCTTCATTCCAGGACCCAGGACAACACATATGAAGCAAAGTCACCTTAATCGATGTACATATACATGAATACATAATACAGAAAAGTTTATTCTTAAACATTGTTCATGGTTTTCCATTATATAACCTTAAAATGACAATAAATAACCAATATGTGTGTATGTATATATTTACATACACACATATATACATATATATATATAAACAGTATATTTACTCTTTAATTTTCACTGCCTTACATAAAAATAAAATAATTTCACTAAGACAATTTAAAAGTTGTGCATTTAAACTTCTCTATGTTTAAAGTTGATATTGGAAAATATATAAAATAAAAGATTACAAATGTTTATAACTTACAAGAATCAATCTTTATTATTTCTTATTCATCTTTCTATCTCTGGTACCTCGCTTTAGTTTGAGAATAGGGTTAGCACGGGGAAATGTGTTGAATAATTAAGTGGAATACAGTGATTGACTGGGACTGATAAGTTTGCCTCTGAAATACAAAAGCATGTAATATTTTATTTCTGAAAAGTACCAAATGCAACTGTTTTTAATCAAACATGTTTGTACCATTTATGAGAGGTCTTTTTTCATTCCTATAACTATGATAAGACTATTTAAAGATTTTAATATTTTACCTTATTAACTGTATAATATGTAACCTAATACTTGCAGAACAAGATAAGTAAATGCCACTTTTAATTAAACCTGTTTTCTAACATATTAAGTGTTGTATTAGAATTCATTCACTAACAATATCAGTAATACTTTACTTTTGTCATTTTGATAGTCAGTGAACCACAAGTTCCAGGTGAATGGTGTTTGAAGTTTCTGTAACAGTATACTGAATGTGATTACCTCTGTTGATGACTTGCATGGTGTGGAATGTGAATAACTCATAACATCAAGATTGAGATCATTGTGATTCCAGGCAGGTTTAATCCACAAACTTCACTAGCAATCATGTATTCATTTTTGTGGAAGGACCATTCGATTTATTTGAGTGTGCTTGTTTTTTTTACTGTGCCAGTGGCAAAGTTCAAATAACTGACAGGCATTATAAAAGTAGCATAAGAATCCCATGCCCTTATAATCTCAGAGTGAACATGCAAATATATTTTGTGATTCGCGGCAAGTTGCTAAATTTTAATGGATCTCCTTTTGTTTAAATATACTAAATCAAAGAATGAATATAAAGTATATTAGAGTGTGATTTTGTTACACTGTTATTGTAAACAAACTCCCTTATCATTTTAGTTTTTCTCTCATTAATTGTTACTCTTGGCCAGGCGTGGAGGCACATGCTTGTAATCCCAGTACTTGGGAGGCTGAGACTGGAGGATACAGGTTCGCAGCCAGCCTCAGTTACTTAGTGAGGCCCTCTGCAACTTAATGAGACCCTGTTTCAAAATAAAGAATAAAAAATAGGGCTGGGGGGTGTAGCTCAGAGATATAATGCCCCTAGGTTCCATCCCCATTACCTCAAAAAAAAATTGTTACTCTTACCACTCCACTAGTAGCATGTCTTTTGAGGTGCTCTCCAAATGATACTTCTTTTTCTCCCAATTTCCTTTTAATATTCATGACTTTGGAAAAGAAACTCAACATGCTTTGGCCCCTCTTCCATGAAATATGCTCTTTTCCTACAAGCCCTCTCTATGATTTGCATTTTGATACCACTTTTTCCATTCTTCTCATTGGGGCCATCTACTAAACTCCAGAACAGCCTTCCACTGAAATCAATGATATTACCATGTGTGTCAGCTTTCTAATTCAACTTACCCTCTGCCATTATTTTAGAGATCTTAAAAGTGCACAGTGAAGACTCTCCTATAATTGTGGTTTCCCAAATTCTAACAATATATAATACTCCTTGCCTGTTAACATTTTTTCATTGTGCTTCAATTAATCAATTTCAGCCTCCTCCAAATCTGTTTTCTATTATAAATTTTAGGCACAGTCTTGCATGGTCAAAACAAAACAGCTTTACCTTTGATATCTACTCATTTCTTTCCAAACCTAACCAAATTGCTACTGATGACACAATTTAGAGACCTCACTTATGCCTTATCTTGCCAGTTTTCTAGTCTTTACTGCTCTTCACCAACCCATTCTTTTTATGAGTCTTCCTGGTATTTCTGAGTTATCACACTATGCTGATGGGTGTTATGTGTCTCTATTACAATTTGCTGTCTCAGGAGTCTATGCCTAAGTTTACTCTCCATATGCAAGCTCTCTCCCATGATTCTGAGTCCATTGGCTCTGTGCAGGTTTGATTATCATATAACACACTTCACTTTGGCCAGAGCCTAGGCAGTCCTGATCTGTAATCTTCACAGGCAGCCAAACCCAAAACAAAGTGTGGTAATGAAGTTTTCTCTAATCTCAACACACTTCCTTTATCTTTTCTCTGAATTCAAGATTCAGTTTAAATACTAAGTGTGTGGAAAATTTTTGTACATTCTCTGACATAATTTAATTTTTGCAATTCAGTCAAATGTTATTACCATTTTGTCATGTTAATTTGAATATCTGACTTATCTTTCTCTACAGTGGAGCAGTTTCATAGTAAACATGTATTTCAACGCCATATATCTTGCAGATCGTGTAGGAAGTCTCCTGACCCAGTAGACACACTGTATTATTTGGTTACATAGGAATTGCTTTCTTTGTTTCTGTTTCAGATCATTTGCTTTGGCATATACCAATGCTACTGCATTTTGTCTATCGATTATGTATCCTGTAACTCTGCCAAGTTCATTTATTAGTTCTAATAGCTATTTGGTGGTGCTTTCGAGGTTTTTACATATAAGATCATGTCATCTGAAAACACTGACAATTTGGCTTCTTTTCCCATCTGGATGCCTTTTATTTATTTCTTCTGCCTAACTGTTCTGGCTATGATTTCCAGCACTATATTGAATAAAAGGGGTGAGAGTGAGCATCCTCATCTTTCCAGATCTCAGAGAGAAAGAGCTCATATTTTCTCCATTCAGTATAATGGTAGCTGTTGACTTATTATAAATGGTATTTATTACATTGCTGTATGTTCTTTGTATGACTGATTTGGTAAGTGTTTTTGTCATGAAGGGATGTTGAAATTTCTTGAATGCCTTTTCTGCATCAATTGACATTGTCATTCATTCTGTTGATATGGTTATATTGAACTATCTTTATATCTCTTGAATGTCCCCACATGATCATGGTGAGTAATCTTTTTTTTTTTTTTTTTTTTTTTGGTACTGGGGATGGAACCCAGGGGCGTTCTACCTCAGAGCTATACCCAGTCCTTTTTTTGCAATTTTTATTTTGAAACAGGGTCTCACTAAGTTGCAGAGAGCCTCACTAAGTAGCTGAGGCTAGCTGTGAACCCCCATCCTCCAGTCTCAGTCTCCCAAGTACTGGGATTACAAGAGTGCGCCACCATGCCTGGCTAGTGAGTAATCTTTTTAATGTGCTATTTCATTCAGCTTGCTGATATTTTGCTGCAGATTTTTGCATCTATTTTAATTAAGTATATAGATCTGTAGTTTTCATTTTTACTTATGTCTTTATCTGATTTTGGTGTCAGAGTTATGCTGGGCTTATAGGGTGGTGTATGTGGAAGAATTTCTTCATTTTCTATTTTTTAATAATAAGAATAACTTTTATTTCTTTTTTAAGTATTTGATAAAATTCAGGAGTGAATTCAGATTCATCTGGTTCTGTGCTATTTTTTTGCAGAAGTTATTTTATTATTGATTCAACCTTGTTGCTTTTTATAAAGTTTGTTCAGGCTTTCTTTATATTTCTTGGTTCATTCATGGTAAATTATGTCTAGGAATTTATCTATTTCTTCTAGATTATAAAATTTGGTGGCATAGAGTTGTTCATAATAGTTCTGATGATCTTTTTTATTTCTTGGGTTTAACCAATTTTCCCTTTTTGTATTTGATTTTATTTATGTGATTCTTCACTTTCTGTTTCTTAATCTAGATAAAAGTTTGTCTATTTTGTTCACCTTTTAAAAAGCTAACTTATGCAAGATGTGGTGGCCCATGCCTGTACTCCCTGTACTTGGGAGACTGAGACATGAATATCACAGGTTCCTGAACAGCTTAAGTAGTGAGACAAGCATCTACCTAGTGAGACCCTGTTTCCAAATCAGAAATAATATTCAGCTGGGGGTGTACCTTAAAGGTAGAATTTTCTATTGATTATTTTGTCTTTATTTTATTTAATTTTGCTCTGATCTGTTGGAAGCTTTCTTGGTCATCAGCTCTGAAGTCACCTCAGTCTGTAGTGGGGGGCACAAAGTGCCCACCCAAGTGGAAATTTGTTTGCATCCAAGTATTTCCAATGACTAAATGGGACCAATAAGCAGGTGGACCCTGATGTAACCTAATTTTCCAGAACTGTTTACCCTTTCCTTCCCTGACACATATGTATTGTGACTGCTTTGCTGTCTCCCATGTTTAATCTTTTAAAAATGTTTCGGTTAAATCATTAATAAAATAAAGATGCAGGGAAGTGCCTTGAAAATAAGACACTGAGGTCTCTGAACACATAACTTTTTTTTTTTTTTACAAGAATTCATTATCTTTTTCCTCCCACCCTGCTAGCCAATAGTCTCCTTTTCCCACCCAAAACTGGTACAGGCCCATTAGTTATCTCTGCTATTTAAGTCTTTTTTTTTTAATCTTCTTTGTTTATCTTCACATGGACAGAGAGGTTGGACATCACTGATTAAAATGTTATTTAATTAGCAAGATCAGGGGGCTGTATGGTAGAAGCCCATTTTGATTTTTGTTTTATTTTACTCTTAAAATTTAAAGTATGCATTATTTTGCCATGTCCTTGTAGAGCTTCTCAGATTTTTCTTATTCCTATCCACTAGAAATTACTTGTTATGTTGAAAACTTGTTTTATAAGTAAAGAAAAGAAAGACACAGGAATATAGTCTTAAATTGTGGAGGCTTGGAGTTTATAATTATTTTGTGTTATTAGTAGTTAATATTGGGTTAATATAGCTTGCTTTTTCATCTTGTAAGTTTAGTCTAAACTATTGTAAGAGTCTATATAATTCTTTTCTAAGTGCAGGTGTCTGTGTTCTTAACATTCAGTGTTGCTGGGCTAACAGCCAACTTTTAGCTGACCAAGGCCATCATTGGCTGCTGTTCTTGGTTCACAGCTTAGAGACAGAAAACAGAATTTTATTATTCTGCTAAGCATAAAAGCTTGTTCTTATTAGCAATTAATACTGCCCGTATTAACAATCAATACAACTCAATCCCCATCACTTTGTTGTTTGTTTCTTTTCTCTTCCAGTCTTGAATTTTTTTTTTAACCTAAGAGCTTTCTTATAAAAGATGTCCTGGGGTAGATTAAGTTAAATTCGGGTGATGACTTTTTACCTTCCTGAATGTGAATATTTATATCCTTTTCTAGGTTTCGAAGATTTTCTATTTTTATTTCTTTGAATAATATTTTCATCCCTTTGGCATTCCCAAGTTCTTGAACCAAAATAACCCACACATTTGCTCTTTTAACACTATTTCAAATTTCTTTGAAACTTTTTTTAATCCTTTTTCTTTTTTCTCAACTAGATATTTTCAAATATCCTGTCTTGTAGCTCACTAATTCTTCTTTCTGTTTGATCTATCCTGCTAGTGATGCTTTTTGTCAAATTTTTAATCTCACTTTGTGTATTTTTCAATTGAAGACTTTATGCTTTAGTGGATTTCATTGCTCTACTAACGTTCTCTGTTAAAGTATTGAAATACGTCTCTGTGTTTTCTCCAAGCTCATTGAGTTTCCTTACAATAACTGTTTTAAGTTCTTTATCTAAGTGTTTTTTGTATTGATTATTGTCTGCTTAGTTTTGGGGACCTATTTTTAATACTAGGTGAGGTCATGGTTTTCTGAAAGGTCTTGATATGTTTTGGTTTGCAACGTCATCTGGGCATTGAAGAAACAGATTTTTATTTTAACTTTTCTAATTTGGCTTAATCTGTGCCTATCTTTCCAGAAATTCTGAGCAGACTGTATTTTCTCTTAGTCCATAGTCACTTCACATATTTCAGCAGTAGGTGGTACACAGGTCAAGATTTGCCAGAATACTAATGCTGATGTGTTGTCACTGTTTGAGTACTAGAGGGAGGTCTAAATTTAGATTTATCTCAAATCCATATCCATTCTTTGCATATTGTTCATAAAGAAACAGGAGAGTACTTACAGAGAATAGTTTGTTCTCCAAGCCTCTCCCTGGGGCCACGGTGGGTCCACATGCTTAATTTACAGTTACTGGCTGGTGGTCAGACATTACAGGATTGTGCCTGTTTATGGGCAGAATCATTGTGGATGGACCATCCTCAGACTCCTATGTCACATTTATGACCACTATAGCTACCAAAATGAGTCGTACCTTGACCCCACAGTTCACCCAGACCAGTATAACACTGTTAGGACCAAGGCCAATACTTATATAGGCTGCTTATTGCTAAGGTGAATTCATGGCCCAAGATTACTGCAACTGAACATATGTGATGCTAGCTAGAGTAGGAATCTGATAGATTGAGGTCACATGTTTTACACTAGTACTGGATTTTTAAAGGCTCCATCCATAGGTAGGCCTGAGACAGGGTCTGTTATTATCTGCCCACTGTTAAGTTGCATTTGTCCCACAGTAAATTCCAGGGCATGGTCCTATATGGTCCTATGTTTATGAACCTGTCCTACTCCCAATGAATGGGGTCTTCTATCATTCTATGTTATTCAAGGTAAGCGTACAGTTGGTGAAGGCCATCTGGGTTGATGCTAGCTGGATCATGCCACCATCTTACTCCAACTTCTCCCACCAAGACTGCTTCTAATTGTAGTACAAGTACAATGTACAAAACAGATGAACAACAAAAAATACAAGTCCTCTACCTGACTATATGATGGAGATCTCACATGACAAATTCACAAATGAAACATTTTAAAACTTAATTTAGATACATTTAGAAAAATGCTACTTTTCAGCAAAAAAAAAACACTTAAAGCATTAATATTTGTTCATGATTTTATTTTAATTTATATTACATGACATATTAAGATATGTTTCGATATATTATTTAATATAAAAATCAATATTAGAATTTCATTAAGAAATTTAATTTATATGATAAAACAATTTGCAAATGAAAATGCTAATCTATTTGTAATAAATAAAATACATAATTTTAAATATTGGCTTAATTGTTTTACTATAAACTGATACTACCTGATACTGATACTGATACTATAAACTGATACTAACTGATACTGATATTTTTCTAGCCTGGGATATTCATTTTTATGTAATATGTGACATACCATTGCCAATCTGAGTATCTTGTATGGAGAATGGAGGCAATGGAAAGGTAGTCAGGGGAAAACTCACCAACTGCTATGTGTATATATGTCACTGTCACTATAAACTACATTATTATGTGAAACTATAATGCAACAATAAAATATTAAATAATAAAATAAGCTGGGCGTGGTGGCACACGCTTGTAATCCAAGCATTTGGGAGGCTGAGACCGGAGGATCCGGGTTCGCGGCCAGCCTCAGCTACCTAGTGAGGCACTCCGCAACTTAGTGAGACTCGGTTTCAAAATAAAGAATAAAAAATAGGGCTGGGGGTATAGCTCAAAGGTAGAATGCATTTGAGTTCAATCCCCAGTACCACAAAAAAAAAATAATAATAATAATAATAATAATAATAATAATAATAAAATAGACTTGGGTCTTAAACATGAGAAAGTTTATTTTTAAAACAATTTAATAAGTGATTACATTGGAATTTTTTTGAGGTTTGCTTTTGTTAACTGCAAGATTATGAAATATAATCCTCAAATGGTGTGATCTAATAAGTGTGAGTAGAATCTTACACAATTATATATTTATTTATATTACATTATTATATATTATATAATATATTATTTATGTAATTTATTTAATATAAATTATATATAATATAATTATAATTAATTATAATAATTACATAAAATACATATATTATATATTCATATAATATATTATTTATATAATTCTATAAATTATATATTATATATGTATTTTTATATAATTATATATAATTTTATATATAATTATATATATATTTATATATACATACTGGGGGGTAATACAGCTTTACTTCTGAATTCCACCAAACTGATAACAATTCTTAGATTATTCCAAAAAACTGAAAAGAAATACTACCAGATGTTCTACAAGATCAGTATAATGCTGCTACCAAAACCAGACAAGAACACAACAAATACAACAAACTACAGGCCAATGTCTTTGATAAAACATAGATGCAGAAATCCTTAAAATACTGTCAAACTGAATCCAATAGTGTATGTTAGAAGGTTGTTCACCATGATCAAGTGTGATTCATCCTAGGAAAGGAAGGAACGTCCAACATATGCAAGTCAATAATCATGATACAATACATTGTTATGGCTTGGTTCTGGAATGTCCCCAAGAAGAGCTCGTGTGTTGGCAATTCAGAAATGTTCAGAGGTGAAATAATTGAAACAGGGCTCTAACCTCATCAGTGGATAAGTTCACTAATGGATTTGTAATTTGAATGGATTTGCTGGATGGTAACTGTAAATAGGTAATGTCTGGCTGGAGAAGATAGGTCACTAGTAGATTGAACCAAGGGACATTATACCTCCAAGCTATAGCCCAACCCATTTTTTTTTTTAATTTTGAAATAGGGTCTTACTAAGTTGTTGAAAGTCTCACTAAGTTGCTGAGGCTGGCCTCCCAAATACTGGGATTACAGGCATGCACCACCATGCACACTTTATTTACAGAACTCTTTAGGGATGTGGTCTTGGGAACTATGCATGCCCCTGGTTTCTTCCTCTTCTTCTCTCTGCATACTGGCTGCTGAAAAGCTGTCCTCTAACAGGCCGTGCTATCATTATGTTTCTGCCTTGGGACCAATCAACCATTACTGAACCACTGAAACCATGAGCCAAAATAAAACTTTCTTACCCTAAGTTGTTCATGTCAAATATTTTGGATATAATGACAAAATAAAGCTAACTAATACATACATCAACAGAATGAAGGACAAAAACTATACATAATCACTTCACTATTGAGATGAACAAAGGACATTTCATTAAAATTCAGCATCACTCCATGATAAAAATGCTGAAAAATAAGTTATAGAAATAACATACCTCAGCTGAGTGTGGTGGAAAATTTAATATTAAAACAAAAATAAATATATTGAAATCAGCCAGTCTCAGAAAGTCAAGGGCCATGCGTTATCTCTCATATGTGAAAGCTAGAGAGAAAATAGGAAAGAAAAGAAAAATTGTAACAGTAAGGAATAAGACAAATAGAGTAGTGGAAAGAGATCAGGGGAGGGAGAAAAACAGGGAGTAAGGAGGATAAAGGAAAGGTATCACTAATAGGTATTAATGATATCTTTCCTTTATTTAGATGGGGTTTGGAGGAAACCACACCAAGAGAGGTTGTGTGCATATATTAGTGTTTCACTTTGCATCTCACTATGATGTATAATCATATTGTATTTATGAAATTCTAAAAATGATTTAATTAAATAATATAACGTGTTGTTTGGGTTCATAGATCTTTTGGAAAATATATGAGAAAATATAATTTTAAAAGAATTATAAATCAACTAATCCATCATGTTTCATATACTTTAATGCCTTAGTTTGACGGAAAAAGTTAATTGAAAATTGCTATATGCATAATTAGTTAATAATATTTAGTATTTGACTTCAATTAATTTCACAAATCATTTTCTCTTTCAAGAAAACATCTTAAAGAGCAGCTTAGTTTCCTAGAAAAATTAGAGAGTTTCCTTATATTCCTTTCTCCACATATTTACTGCCTTCCCCATGATAGGCCCTACACCTGAGTGGTAAATTTGTTACAACTGCTGAACATATATTAACACATCATTACCACACAAAGTTTATAATTTACACTAGGATTTACTTTTGGTATTGTACAAGCCATTAATTTTGGCAAATATTGAGTGACATTTATCCACTACTATAGTGTCATGCAGAATAGCTTCAGTGCCCTCAAAATCTGTGCTCAGCCTATTCAATCCTTTTCCACCATCCTCTGGAAACTATGGCTCATTCTACTGTTTCCATAGCTCTGCCTTTTCCAAAGTGTCATACAGTTGAAATCATGCATACAAACCTTTTCATATTGATGTTTTTGACTTGGCAATATGCATTTAAGCTTTCTACCTTTGTTTTAATTACCAAATATCTAATTCAATTTTAGGAGTAAGAAAAATGGCCAATAATATCCTTTATCTGTTTGTATTACAGTTTATTTATCCATTCACATTCTGAAGGAAATCTTGGTTGCTTGAAAATTTTGACAATTATGAACAAAGTTGATATATAAAATCATATGTAGGTTTAAGAGTGCATGCTGTTTTATTGTATTGTAAATTGACAAATTATAACTGTATATATTTATATAGCACAAAATGATATTATTCTTTTGGGTAAGTATCAAGAAATACGACTGCTGGATCATATAGTAAGGTTATGTTTAGTTTTTTGTTTTGTTTTGTTTTGTGTTGTGGTACTGGGGAATTAACTCTGAGGCATTCTATCTCTGAGGTACACCCCCTGACCTTTTTATTTTTTTGTTTTGAAACAGAGTCTTGCCAGGTTGATGAAAGTCTTGTTACGTTGCTGAGACTATCCTTGAACCTATGATCCTGTCTCAGCTTCTTAAGTACTGAGATTACAGGTATGCACCACCATACCCAGCATGTTTTGTTTTCTAAGAAACTGGCAAACTGTCTTCAAAAGAGGCTATGCAATTTTGCATTTCTATGAGCAGTGAATGAGAGTTCCTATCTCTTCATATTCTCATCAGTATTTGGTGTTGTCAGTGTCTTGAATTGTTGCCATTCTTCTAGGCTTCTAGTGGTTTCTTCTTCTTCTTCACCATCATGATCATTACCATCATTATTATTATTATTGTATTCCTCTAATGACAAATGTTGTGGCACTTTGTTTCATTTGGTTATCTGTAATATGTATATCTTTTTTTCTGAGATATTGTGCTCATATTTTACATATTTTAATTGAGTTACTCATTATCATTAAGACAAGTTATTTTTTGGACATTAGTCCTCTATTCAATATGACTTTTGTAAATGTTTTATTCCAGCCCATGGCTTATTTTCTGGTTCTCATGGCAGTGTTTTTCCTAGAGAAGACACTTTTAATTTTCATGAAATCCAGATTATCAATTATTTATTTTGTAGATCTTGGCTTTTGTGATGTATCAAAAAAATCATTGTTATGCTGTCTTAGTATGTTCAGGATGCTCTAACAAATACTACAGAACTGGCAGCTTATAAAAACAGAAATTTATTTCTCATAATACTGGTGGCTGAGAAGTCTAAGCTGCCAGCTGCAATTTGGTGTATATGGAGTACCCATTTCCTTCAGAGAAGATGTGATCTTTCTGCATTTTCACATAATAGAAGTGACGAGCTAGCTCTCTCAGTTCTCTTTTTTTAAAGACTTTATTCCCAATCTCATAATTGAATCAGATTTAAGCCCCTCACTTCTAATATTATCATGTTAGTGCTAGAATTTCAACATTAGAATTTGGGAAGAAAAAACATTCTGAACACAGCACACACTGAAGGCCACCCAAATTTCAAGCTAGATGAGATGGCACACACCTGTAACCCCAGTACTTCAGAGGATGAGATAGGAGGATTGAAAGTTTGAGAGCAGCCTCAGCAACTTAGGAGGCTCTCAGCAACCAAGTGAGAACCTATTTTAAAACAAAAGAAAAAAAATGACTGATGGTATAGCTCAGAGATATTACATCACTGAGTTCAGTCTCCAGTACCAAAAACCCACGCAAATTTTTTTATTCTATGCCTTCTTCTAAAATTTTTATACCTTTGCATTTTACATTTAGGACTATGATTCATTTTAAGATATTTTTATAATGAATATAAAGTCTGCCCATATATTTCTTTCTTTTTTTTGCATATAAATATCCATATGTTTAAGCATCATTTTGGAAGAATGTTTTTCTCACTTTATTATCCTTCCTTTTAATTTTTTTTTTTTTTTGTGGTACTGGAGATGGAACCTAGGGGCATTCTATCTCTGACCTACAACCCCAGCCCTATTTTTTATTCTTTATTTTGAAACAGGGTCTCACTAAGTTGCGGAGGGCCTCACTAAGTAGCTGAGACTGGCTCTGAAATCAGATCCTCCAGTCTCAGCCTCCCAAATGCTGGTATTACAAGAGTGCACCACCATGCCCGGCTTATCCTTCCTTTTTTCTCAAAGGTCAGGACTTTGACTATATTTATGTATTTTACATACATCATTTTAACATCTAGCATTTAACTCATTCTCTCCTATTCTGTAAACATTACTGGTAATCATATTTCTATCACATTACCTAAAAATATTTAACTTTCTTTTTTATATTATCAATCCTACTTCAAATTACACTCAGTTTTTTTCTACTGATATTTTTAAGTGAATTATTAGAAAGATCGGTCCAGGCATGTTATTCCTATATCTTCATCATATTTTATAACACCTGTGATAGCATATTTACTTTCCAGAACAGGTAAAACACTCAAATATTGGTTGTGACTTATTCATGCAATTTTCTGAATGATTGATATGCAGGCCAGGCACCATTCTAAGTTCTATAATATTCTTATAAACTTATGTTTTATTCAAGTATTTTATATAGTTATATATATGCATATAAGTGTTTGTTTTATCAATATAACTTGTATTATGAAAATATGTGCATAATACGTGTTGATTAGAGGATGTTGTTAAGTGTCTAGGACAAGAGAAGATATTTGAATCTAATAATTAAAAGATTGGAGACAGCTGCTGTCAGGATGTAAGGGAAGGTAATACTTAGCAACCACAAATAGTTCGATATTGATGTAGTGGACATTGTGGAAAATCTAAGGCAGTTAATGTCCTGTACAGGTAAGTATGCTGAATATTTAAAAATATGGTATGTTTAGCAAATAAATTTTATTGTTAAAGTGTAAATAATATTAATATATCATGTGATGATATAATTTTATTTGAAAAATTTCTCAGATAACTGTGGAGAAATGACCTAGAATAAAAATTGGAGACAAAGCACTGATAATCTTCTCTAATTCAATGAACTCTATAAAATATTAACATAAGATCAAGGGTAGATGGAAAATAGTTTGACCTGGGAAAAAGTTAAAAGGTCAAATAAAACCACTTCATGAATATTTGGATATTCACCAGAGTAGAAGAAGAAAGCCAGAATAACTTTTGATTTCTTTATTTTCTAACCAGATTCAAGTTATATTGAATCATGTAGTGAGAATATAATAACATAGTAATATTTGGGTCCATTAGATGCATCTTCACAAAGGAATTATATTTTAAGTGTACATCAAAGCTTCTGGTTTAATCCTGAAATTAATGAAACAATATGATGACTTAAAAATAACAGTCACTTTTAATTATACCCTCACCCAAACTAATTTCTACAATTGGACGGAATAATTTCATGATGTTTGCTTATAAATTATTTTTTAGAAAGACAGAGGTAGAGCGTTCACCATAGCATTTTATTTCCAACTTTCCTGCTTACTTGCTCCCTCAATCCTTTTCTCTCCCTATTCCTGTCCCTCTTTCCCCCCTTCCATTATCTCTTTTCTTCTCTTTTTTATATTGCCTTTATTCTTTAATTTTATCCTTCATTAGTTTCACATCAGAATTCTGTTTCCATTTCTATTCTACTTACAATTATTTTTTTTCAGACCTTCAAACATAAACTCTTTAATCATCTGTATTGGCTCTGCACTTATCTATTCTCATCAGAATAATCAGAGAGGGGAAAGTAAATAAAGAATGTGGGGTGCTATAGTTCTTGCAGAAAGTGGTAGGAGAGTAGATTTTTACTGTTATTTATATGCATGCAACAGTGCATGTTTTTCTTATGAGAAATGTGTGTAATGAAACGAGTCAGTTAATTGTAGGATATGACATATATCTATCTGATAGACAGTATTTATTATTGTATGTGATGGTAATGATTTGGAAATAGTATAACATACAGAGAAAATAAAAATGGT
>PVLC010034562.1:5611-16937 GCA_004027655.1 Graphiurus murinus
TTTTTTTTTTTTTTTTTTTTTTTTTTTTGCAGTACTGGGGATTGAACTCAGGGGCATTCTACCTCCAAGCTATACCCCCAGCCCTATTTTTTATTCTCTGTTTTGAAACAGGGTCTCACTAAGTCGAGGAGTGCTTCACTAGGTAGCCGAAGCTGGCCAGGAACCCAGATCCTCTGGTCTCAGCCTCCCAAATGCTGGGATTACAAGCGTGCGCCACCATACCCGGTCTGTATGTTTTCTAATGAAAGATAGATAATTTCATAATATACCAATATTTTCCTGGTCCTATCCTTTTAATTCTATTTCTAATTTTGTGCAACTTTATACTATAAGTAAGACTTCTAAGCTAGATCAAATTATTAGTGAAGTACATTGGAAGGTCACTCACTCAAAAGTAGTCATCAAAGTTCCATTATCAGGTCAAATGCCATGCTCGTCCCTGGGAATGCAGTCATGTACACCACAGTTGTCTTTCCTCTTTAGGCTCACTTTTTATTGAAGAGTCCAATAATTAACTACATATTACATAAATTTATCATCTAGTTAAAATTAGGCACAATTTTATGAAGAGAAGTACAGGGTGCTTTGAAAGCCTATAAGAAGGAATTGATACATTCAGAGCAAGATTCTAGAGAATAATATTTAGACTAAGAAATTAAAGATGATTAGATGTATTTGGGTCTATTTGGGTCACTTTGACAATCTGCCATAAACTACATAACTTATGTATAACAGAATTTTATTTCTTCCATTTCTGAAGGCTGGGAAAGACAGAATCAAGGCATTGGGAGGTTGTATGTCCTGAGAGTCTGCATCCTGATTCATATTTGGTATCTTCTAGTTGTGTCTTCCCATGGAGAAATGAGAAAGAGACCTTTTTGTGACTTCCTTTTAAAAGAACCTTCCTCATTTTAAGAGGGTTGAAGACTTTGTACTCATGACCTAAATGCCTTTCAAACATCCCAACTAGTCCTCATCATATTAAGATTAGATTTCAACATAGGAACTTTGAGGGAAACCAACATTCAAATCACAGTAAGAGAGTTCCCTCTGATTGAGGCTGGAAGGAGCACGACTGTTCAAAAATTGGAAGAAATTGAAAAGAGTGAGTCTGATTATAAAAACTAAGGGAGAGGGGGAAAGGAAAAGATGAAGCTGAGGAGCTAGGCAAGATAAGATCATGCATGCCTTTGACAATGTGTCCAGGATTTAGAATATTTTATCCTACCAACAATATTAATGAACCAAGTAATTTTAAGTAGAAGTGTGATTTTTGAAGGAACCCTTGGGAGAGTGGAGTGAATTGGGGAGAACACAGAGTGGATATAAAAAAACCTGTTAGAAAATAAATAATGTGGTCCCAAAGGAGGGTGAAACAATGGACCAATGATAGAATCCATGAAAAGTGAATAGTACTGATATATATTTAGAAAATAAAATTAATTTGATATGGGAAGCGAAGACGTTTAAGAATGATTCTATCCTCCATGGCTAGCTGGCTGGATGTATTATTGCCTGAGAGAGAACACTGAGACTATGATATTTCCTGGGAAATATCATGAATCAGATTTTAAATCATTAGATTTGGAGTGCTTCTGAAATATCTATGTCAAGATGTTGAGTCTTCAATTAAATATGAATCTAGGGCCTGGAAGACAATCTCAAATGTAGATACAAACTTATGTAACCAGCTGTGGTGGTACACACCTGTAATTTCAGTACCTAGGAGGTTGAGATAGGAGGATTGTAGGTACAGGGACAGCCTCAGCAACTTAGTAAGACTCCCAGCAACCTAATGAGATTCTGTTTCAAAACAAAATTCAAAAGGACTGGGTATATGGCTCACAGGAAGAATGCCCTGGAGTGGAGTTCAATCTCTCATATCTCACACACATTTAAAAAAAAAAAAAACTAAGTAACATAAGGTATGATGAAAGACTGCACAGAGGGGACTGAATCTTAAGAATATAGTTGGGAACATGCCTGGATGGGCTTTGGTCATATCAAGAAAGATGAGCCAATTTTGATGAGTGTAAAAGTAAGATGAACACTGAAAACCTATTTGCTTATAAAATTACAGATGAAGGCATGGAGAAAACAAACATAGACAAGTTTTTCAAGAAACATGACTATGTGAAGAAAAGGAGTTTTGATAGCAGTGACATTGAAGGAGGTGATGTCAGGGGAGGAACATTTTAAAGTAGAAGAATCAGAACCAGCATACTTGAATACTGCTAAGAGATATTCAGTAGAGAGGAAGAGGTTGGGCCTCAGTTAAAGGGCATAATATCCTAGTTTGCCCTAAAAGTTTAAGTTAACATTTGTTTTCACTGCAACATTATTAATAATGATTTTCTTCAATCATATAGCATATGTGCTTAGATGGTATCCTAGGTACAGAAGAAAGAATGATCTTTTAGGGTTTAAGAAGGAACCTGGAGTACAGATTGAAAGAAGGTCAAATTATTGTTTTTTTACAGCATGTTGGAATGAAGTCAGAAAGAAGTAGATAGAGACAACTTTATAGATTTAGTATTGAAACTTTATGCTCCAGTATGGTGTGTGTGTGTGTGTATATATATCAGCAAATGGTACTGGAACAAACTCAATAGCTACATGCAAAGGAATTAACTTGATCCTATACATTGCACCATACACAAAGAGTTCACTTCAAGTCTATCTTAGATATAAATGTAGTACCTAAAACTATTAAACTCTTAGAAGAAAATTCTATGACTAAATCCTCCGTGACTGAATTAGGCAAAGGCTTATTAGATACACAGTAAAAAATAAATTAGACATCATCAAAATTTCAAAAGATATTGCTTCAAAGGATAGCATCCTAAATGTGAAAAGACAACTACCTGGGAGAAAACATTTGCAAAACATGTATCTCATAAGACAGTTTATATCTATCTATCTGTCTACCTATCTAAAAACTCTTTCAAATCAATAATAAAAGACAACTCATTCTTTAAAATAAGCAATGGATTTGAATAGGCATTTCCCTAAAGAAGATTCTCAGACAATAGACACCTGAGAAGATATTCAATATCATAACTCTTATTAGCCAGTGAAATGTATACCAACACCACAGTGAGATACCAGTTCACATACACTAGGGAGGCTGCAACCAAAAAGATAGATAACAAGTATGCATGTAAGAGTGTGGAAAGATTGCAGCTTCTATACATTGCTGAAGGTAATGAAAAATCATTCAACTTCTTTGGAAAACAATTTGGCAAATCTTCAAAGGATTAAACACACAGTTATATCATCTAGCAATTCCACTCTTAGATATGTACTCAACGGAAATGGAAGCATCTCCTCTACAAAGCATTGTACACAATTTCTATGGCAACATTATTCATAATAGACAAAATGATGAAGACAACTCAAATGTCCATAAGCTGATTAATGTTTAATTTTTGTTTAAAGCATAAACAAACTGTAGTTTAATCATACGATGGAAAATTATTCCTCTATGAAACTTAGCGGAGTACTGATACATGCCAAAAATGGATATACTTTGAAAAAAATGTACTAGATGAATACAAAAAATCAAATGTTGTATGATTTCATTAAGTTAATTTCCAGAACAAGCTGATCAACACAGATAGAAAATAGGTTAGTAATTTCCAGGAGCAAGAGTGGTTAACTAGAGGGAGAAGGAGAATGATTGGTAAAGGATTCTTTAGGTTTGGTGAAATGTTCTAAAATTCATTGTAGTGATGCTTACAGAACTTTGTGAGTCTACAAGAATTGGATATTTTAAATGGATCAACTATATGTTATGTGTATAACATTTCAGTAAAGCTGTTACACTAAAAACCATCAAGAGACCAGATTATTCATTGCTATCACAGAGATACGATACCAGATGATTGAGATTTGGGAACATTTGGAATACATAGTTTTAAAACAAGGATAATTAGTTCATTTTAAAGAATCAACACAGCCAAATGTGGTAGCTCATGCTTATAATCCCAGTAGTTGGATGGCTGATACAGGAGAATAGCAGGTTCAAGCACAAACTCAGCAAGTAGTGAGACTCTCATCAACCTAGCAAGACCCTGTTTCAAAATAAAAATAAAAAATAGGGATCAAGGTATAGCTTGGAGGTAAAGTGCCCCCAGGTTCAATTCCCAGCACAACACACACACACACACACACACACACACACACACACAAACACACACATACACATTGGTACAAAAAAAGTAAGGTAGAAACATTGATCAATGACTTAGCAAAACTAAAGATCTGAGTTAATTAACCCAATCAAATTTTTATTTGTGAAAAATCTATAAAGCCAGGCTCAAAATATATGGCCATGATTGTTTTTGTTTTATAATTTTGTACTTAATCTGATAGCATAGTGCTAGAATGTAAGTAAGGGTAACTAATTGTATTTTGAGTCTTTTCAAAGTAGGTTATGTCTGGGGAAATTGGGCAGATCAAACTTAAACTATCAACTGGTTTGCTTCACATTCAGCTTTGTATGGTGAACAAGAAGAAAGGTTAGTTACCAGACATACTTACAGAAAAAGGTAGAAACAGTACTGGAAGCAGTGGATCCATAGGATGCTTGCCTGAAGAGATCATAAGATAATTTCTGGGAAAATACTTTTTCCCCTCCCACTCCTTCAGTGGAGCTCATCCAAAGCACTGGAGGGTAAACACTGCCTGCCTGAGGTAAATGGTGGATAAACAACTTCTCCTCACGTTGCTTATAAGATGTGTAAAGTAAAGGGCAAGAATACTATGCAAACCAAATAAAATGACTGTCAATTTCACTCAGGGAAGTACTTAAGACTAGTTATGCATATAAGCTGCAGCAACTCATTTACTATAAAAATCAATAAGCCTGCCACCTGGGTCATCAACACAACCATCTCCTCTGCAAGAAAACAATTCTGAGCTTTCATAAAAATGAGACAGAAGCCGCATTCTTCATTAGTCCACAGCCAAGACCAAGCTGTATATATATATTTCAGCTGAGAAACTGTTAAGTGTTGTTATTGTTTATTCTGACCATAACATATGACCCTCCCCACCCCTTTCCTCTTAAAAGCTTCTTTGCTGGAATATGTTGTACAGTGGAAAAAGATGAAATTCCAGAAATAAGAATTTCAGATTGAATCCTGATTCTGTGGTTCACACTCTAGGTGAAATGACCAGTGTTAAATATTATTAAGTGTCAGCTCTAGCTTCTGCAATGAAGAATGAATTTAATACTTTCAAACGCAAATATTTAACTTTAACATTACACACATAAATTCTTTAACCTGTGCTCAAAAACATAGTCATTTGATTTTGACATTTGACAATTGGAAATGGTTTCTAGACTAGCATACTGAAGTGCTGGTGTTCAAAGTAACTCTTAGTGTACTTAATAAAGACACCGAACTGGAAGAGCAGTTATGCAAATAGGTAACAGGGCAAAACCAGGATGGATTGACTGTGGTACTATGTGGCAAGGCCATAGAGCATTTTTAAAAAAAACATAGTGCATATAGTTTCAGTACCATTCAGGATTTCAAGCATCTACTGGGGTTCTTGGGACATACTCCCCACAAATAAAGAGGCACTACTGCACAACCTTGCTGAGTAGCCTACCTCTAAAACAAGACTTTCTTTTGGTCTGTCCTAGAATAGACACCTGAGCCACTTCTCATGATCTGACATCCTGGAAGTCACACAGCTCCTGCCTCTCTACAACCTCATACTCCTTTACACATTATCACTGAAACTATAAAACTAAGTGAGGAGGATCCTTCCATTTACCTCTTGAAGGACTGAGAAGACCCAGAGATAGCCCACAGATTGGCACCATATTCTTCCCACGTGAGCCTCCTTCAGAAGTCTCTAGAACTGAGAGAAGCTCTAGTTCTAGCTAAAACATCTCCCTAAGCTTCTGAGGATACATGTAAAGTGTCTCCCTCTTTTCCTTTTGATGACAGATAATATCTAAAGAAGGATAACACACTCAACATAGATGTTTCCAGAAATTTCTTCTGGGACTTTTCTGTGCCTGAGTGAATCAGTGGATTCTGTGGCTCAGCAAGTATCCAGCCCAAAACCAAAGGCTTCATTCCATATTGGCTTGTGCCTTCCAACTTCATGAGCTATTCCTTTAAACACCCTTACCATCATCACATGCACACAAACACACTTGACTTCTTGGCAGGCATCTCCTCTTCTTTTCTCCCTCAGTGAGGAAAAGAACTAGCCTCCCACTGCATTTGTCCATCTTATGTTAGACAAGGGTGAACTGCATACAAGGCTGGTTCTCAACAATAGTCTCTTGGTGAAACCTGCAGAAAGGTGATGGTCACAGTTTACAATCGTAAGATCACAGGTTATTTTCTATAAGACGTTGAAATTAACTTTTTAAAACATCTCCCACATAATCAACCATATAAGATTCACAGCAGAAATCTAATTAGCTGGTCTGGACCCTCACTTCTCTTTGGAGGATTCTTTACTGTGTATTGACACTTGTCTTGGTTCCTTCAGGATGCTACGACAGAATACTAGGTGGCTTATAAACAACCGAAATTTAGCTCTCACACAGTTCTGTAGGCTGGAAAATGCAAGATTAAGGGTCTGGCAAATTAGGTGCTTGATGTGGGCTTCCTGATTAAAAGATTGCAGACCTTTTGCTTTTCATTCTCCTTTGGCAGAATGGATGAGCTCTCTAGGTCTCTATTATAATGGCAATAATTCCATATAAGAGAACTATACCTCCGTGACCTAATTAACTCCCAAATGTCCCATCTTAATTCCATCATGACGAGTCTGTCTTCAATATATGATTTTTAGGAGGATGTAGACATTTACTCACTTGCCATATTGACTGGAACATAAAATCCAGAATAATAAAACATCCTAAGAATTTCTGGAGTATTATATACATACAACAAACATGTTTGCAATTTCAGGCAGAACTAAAGATGCTGTCTTGATAATACCAATGAATTTCAATGTTTTGACTTTCTCTTAATTTATTTGATTTTTATTGTCCCATAAAATTACATTATTTGCTTATTATTTTGCTAATAGTGAAACAGAAAGAATAATCATCTTACAATGGTGCATTGTACTAATTTGTTAATTTTGTTAAGCAATTGGAAGAATGAAAACACTAACTGTTATTGTTGTTTAGAGAATGAAAACGTCTCCAGCAAAGCATAGAGACAGAGCTGCAGAGTTACAGTAAATTCAACCTGATGCTGCTATTAGTGTAAATGCCTTAGCTAAATGGTACCAACTGAGATCATTAACTTTGCTTTCATAGCAATTTTCTTAATGTTACTTAGCAACTTCACTTTGAAAATACCCATTTCACATTCCTGTAGCCTAAGGAGCATCATTAGGAGCAAAATTACATGTTTGATTGCATAGCCAGAGAAGAGTTAATGTTATGTCCTGAGGATCTATCACTGGCTGCTAGAAGTCTGCTCAGACGGTATGCACTTAATACATACCACCCAACCTCAGTATCAGAACTACATTAAAAGCATAAAAATGTATCCACCATTAATTCAGAATATTAAAGGAAGTACTTCCACATGTAGCATGCTGTAAAATGTAAAATTAACATTTATACACTTTTTATAATGAATGCAAAAATCAACAAAAAAAGTTTTGTATAAGATGAAGTACTTAAAACATGAAAAAGTAACATGTCTATTGGGAAATGTATGACTATTTCCTAATATAACATAGGAATGATCATGCCTATAGCAAACTAAAATTCTTTCAATGTTATGAAAATTCCTCTAGAATAATTGTTTCTTCAGAAGTCAGTACAATATAACAACTGTAGGAAGCCAAAAGTAACCAAAATAATCATAGTAAAAGCAATTATTATTTCTAATTTTCTGTTTTTTTCAATTGTTTATAATTGGCATGTATAATATCTTTTTTTAAAGAGATAAATGGCTTTATTACCTTTGAGTAAAGATATTTAATTTAATCCAGTTAATGTTTGTTGACTAGCTATACACAAAGCTAGACATGACAAACACTATTTATTTTTAAGTTATTGAAATAGTATTTCAAGCATCCTCATCTCTATTCTAGAAATAACATGTCTTTGTATTTTTAGTACATAGGCATTTTCTGTTTAATTTGTCATATCAAAGGGAGAGTTGGTCCATGTTCTTAAGAAAACACAAAAGGCACTTCAATATTACTAATAAGTTGAATCCTTTCTCCCATGGCTTAAAGACCTGGCACATGTTTTTCTTTCCAATCCTGGGTTTCACAGATCTCCGTTTTTTTTTTTTTTTAAATCACTTTCCTTTAAATATGGTTATCTCTCAAGACTTGCTTCATTGCTTTTTGTTTTCCCTCTTTGCTTACACACTTTGATAGCTTCCCTATCATATTTGTATAGTTGGCATTAAGTCAATATTCATCTATTTAACCATTCACTCATCCATGTGTAAATTCACACATTCATTCATATAAAATGCACTGAGTGTTACCATACTCCTGACAAGAAAACCAGATTTTGAGGATTCAAAGATGAATAAGACATAGCCCCTGCTTCAAAGGGCAAACATGTATTAAATGTTTCTGTCTGGATAGGTTCATCTCTCTTCAACCTCAACACACCTAAAATTAAGTACTTTTTTTTTATATCTCCAACTGGAATTTCTCCCAACATTTGTATTTCTATTTTCCTTCTTGGTTATTTCATGTTTCTAGTCTCTCTGATTTAATTTACCAACTCCTCCCTTCTCAATGCACATCAAATTAATCTTCATTGTAGCATTTTTATTCAATTCCTTATTACTATACTTGGTTTGAAGAATTTCTCTGTACAAGATATGTTTCATTTTTTTAACTCAATACATTTTGCAGTTTAAACATGTCTGAAGATGTGTTTAAGAATTTTTGTCTCAATAAATTATGGTTGGAAAACATGTAAATTAAATATGTATGGTGTCTACATAGAGTTAAATTTACCATCTCCCACCACTACCTTCTCATGAACACATTCTTCAGAAATAATAAAGTTGATATTTCTAATATTTATTGATTCATTTATTCCTATCAGTTACTATACTAAGGAGTTTTCATTCCATATATATATTCCATTTTTATCACCCTTTGATAGCCGAGGAAATGAGTGACTTGATTGAAGCCACATAACATACCAGTGAACAGCACTGGCTGTAAACCAGGACATCAGATTTTGAAGCCTGTGTCCTTCACCCTTCATATTTCTGTAGTGGTTTTGTGGGCGTAAATTGTATTGGGGCTTCTTTCTTGTGGTTATACCCACAATCCTAAACAATATGCCTTCATTTAAAAAAAAAATACACTTCAGGCAATACCTACTGTCTCTCCACTGGGAAAGACAAGCATTAGGTTCATTTTCCTTAAACTCATTTCCACTGCTTCTCCCTTCCAAATGTTTGCAAAAGTTTGTGTGTGTGTGTGTGTGTGTGTGTGTGTGTGTGTGTGTTATATATGTGTGTACATATATAAATATATGTAAAATATTTAATATATATTTGATAAGTATATTAAATATTTAATGTATATTAGATATTTTACATAACTTCACTTAAGCTGTTTTCCTCCCACGGCAGCATATTATGCAAAGTATTTTTGACTAATATTTTTCATTTAAAATAATTTTGCTAGCCAGGTGTGGTGGTGCATGCTTGTAATCCCAGTACTTGGGAGGCTGAGACAGGAGGATCCGGGTTTGCAGCCAACCTCCGGTACTTAGTGAGGTCCTCTGCAACTTAGTGAGATCCTGTTTCAAAAAGCAAAGAATAAAATAGGGTGGGGAGTATAGCTTGGAGGTAGAAGGCCCCTGGGTTCAATCCCCAGTACCGCAAAAATAAATAAATAAATAAGTAAATAAATAAATAAAGAAAGAAAATAATCTTGCTGATAATGTCTGCACATTTATAATTTTACTGTTATTTTAACGGCTTCGTGAAATCTCACACTACATTGTAATATACCTGCATTCATTTAATTAGCACTTTCTGATGGATAGTCTCCTACTCTCTTCTGTTATAAGCAATACTGCAATCAGACTACTGGTGGAAGCCTCAATTGTTCTAGAATTTTGTTCATTTTAGTTAAAGAGATGCCCTCCTTCTCTTCTCTCAGCCCCAGCAGTATATGCCCAGCTATTTGTCCTGTGGATACAAGCAGGTGGGGAAGATTACTAAAAGTCTTTGTAGGGTGACCTGCAGCGAATACCAGTGTTTAGCCTTGAATCTCTCTCCATCCTTCTGTATGGCCAATTCTGACCTTGTTATTTCCAGTTCCTACAGACAGGGACAGCTATCTCTTCCACCAAGGTGACCTCTCTATTGCATCCCTTCATTCATGTTTCAATCTGCTTCCATATTCCTTTTTATTTTATGTATCTTATATGGTCATGATCTCTCTCTTAATCTCATTAGAAGTTTCATATGTTCTCAGATGGAAAACTAGATAAAATCATTGTATAGGTTTTTAATGGAAAGTTATATTTATTTTAAAACAAATGGTATTACCATAGTGTTCATCAAATAAAATAATGAGAATCCTTCTCTTTATAAGAATTCTTCTGGAATATGTTTATATAGTTGTTTATGTGTTTATTTTAATATGCTTTTATTAGTGCACTATAACCATATATCATATTGAGGTTTAGTGTGTTAGAAACACACATGAACCTAGCACTCCATGAGTTTCCCTGCAGATCCTACCCACTATCTCTTCATCCCCATAATATTGAAATTGGTATTGATGGCTATACAAATGTTCATAGGGTTGTTTTTTTTTTTTTTGGCTTCTATTCTTTTTTTAAAATTTTTTATTGTAGTAATTCGTGCAATATAGCATACATCCTTTGTTAAGTACAAGTTGTTAACAACATATTTGCACACACTTCTCATTTGATCCCTTCCCCAATTCCCTCCCCATTCCCTTCCCCTCCCTCCCCCTCAGGTTCACTTCAGTGAGTGACCTTGATATGATTGTGTAAGTACATCATGTGCCTTAGGGTGTCCCTCTGCCCCATGCATCCACTACAATTAAATCAACTTCTTTGCTTATCGAGGATCTCTCCATTTCATCTGGAGACCCTCCTATGCCCCATCTTCGCCCTAGCATCCACATATTAGGGAGAACATATGCTTCTTAACTCTTTGTGACTGACTAATCTCACTTAACATAATGTTTTCCAGTTGCATCCATTTCCCTGCAAAGAACATGATTTTGTTCTTCTTTATGGCTGAGTAAAATTCCATTGTGTACATATCCCATAGTTTTGTAATCCATTCATCTGTGGATGGACATCTTG
>PVLC010034563.1:0-16852 GCA_004027655.1 Graphiurus murinus
CACTGCCATGCTGGGAACCAAGCTTACAGCACCGTTGGGGGCAAATCATAGCCTGTATGAGAAGCATGTGATCTGGGTATAGGTTATATTGTTTGTCTGTTCTGATCATACATATTATATTCAAATATTTTAATTTTTATTTATAAAAAGTGTTAGGAAAAGTTGTCTATACTGACATATGTTATCAAAATAACTCGATTTTCAATAAATGTACATATTTAAACAGTAATCATTTAAATTAATAGTTAATTTAGTATTTAAATTAATAACAATATTTAAAATATATAATAATTAAAGTGATATTTAAACAATTAAATTTGAAATAATGCTTAAATTTCAAAAAATTGTCCTGTATGTATTCTGAAATATGTAATAATGTGAAACTAAGATTGTGATTAACAATTCTTAAAAAGACCCAGGATGGTTTTCTGTTCTTCATTCCTCCATGGTTGTCTCTGAACTGGTCTTGTGAATAAGGGTCTGCCAAAGAGGATGAGAAAAAGAAAATGTCATTAAGACCTGGTGCCTGAGATAAGATGTTTGGTATAATACCACCTAATACATAAATGGAGCTCAAACACCACTAATCAATATTTTATAGAAAATCATTTATGAAGTTGCCTGATCAGGAGGTTGTAAAGGAAGTCAATGCCGCAGACCCCAAAATAAGAAGGTGTGAACATTTTGACTAAAACCAGACAGATGCTTTAGAGATAGCCAAGCTGGCAGAACAGCAGAGGGATCTGTCCGGCCTTTTCTAACCTTACTATAGAATCAGCCATGCTCTCCCTATTACGTAGTAGCATTCTTTTTTTTTTTTCCTAAGATAAGTTCTAATTGATAAGTTGTTATTAATTTTGCCTCTTGCACCAGACCCTACATTTAAAAAAACATGGATATTATCTATTTGTTCATTCTTTTATCTTCAAACTAGAACAATCCTCAACACATAAATGGGCACTTAATAAGTGCTTAGTGGATGAATGATTGGAGGGATGGATAGATGGATGGATGAGTGGATGGATGGAAGGATGGATAGATAGAATATGTAAGCTGAACCTAAGAAGGAGCCAAAATTAGGTAGATCTGTTTTGACAAAATTTCACAAAATACAGAATTTTGGCAGATTAAAAAAGTTGTATGCAAGCAATAAATAAAATTGAATATAGATTCAGAAGATTCAATAGTCAGGCAGGCTTAGGTTAAATGCATACCAAAGTAATTATAATAGGTATCAACTTGTTCTGAGATATTTATTTAACTAAGTCTATTTCTTTGTTCACTTTGTTGTTTAAAAATGATGGCAGAAAAATAACAAAAATGTTTTTGGAAGATAAAGAATTTAATATCATGCTTGATAAAAAATGTTCAAAGATAGACCAAAATGTTTTTCTATTTCTTTGTAAGGTGCTTCCTAGCTTCTGTAGTGTTTTAATTATGGTCTCTGTATTTCCTTTATTTAAATATATTTCACAGAGGCCCAAAGGTGAGAAGTCACCCATTAAATCTTTCAATTCCCTATTGTAGTATATTAGAAAAATTTTGGTTTACATTTTTTTTTTTTCATTTGTTTTGCTGATGTCAGAGTATAGTCAACTACAGCATGAACTGAAGAGTCAGCCTTTGGTGCAGGAAAGACTCATGCAAATTGGGTTTAATAGATTTTATATTACAAGGCCAGAGGTGTTTATAATTTTGGAAAGGCACATATCACATGCTCATATCAAACTATCCTAGTGCTCACCCTTTGCTAAACAATGAATGCATGTAAATGCTCCTATCTTGGGCTAATATGGGAGACAAAGAAAGGAAGAGGCTAAAGTGGTCAGACATCCTGATTTAATTACTCACTGTAACCCACCTATACTTTTCACTTTTATAATGTAAAAAGGTCTAATGTTTTTGAACAATAGTTTCCCTCAGCTTTGCAGGAGACCATTTTGTTACTTTACTCCTTGAAACTGTGTGGCTGTCTTTGTGGCAAAAGTTAGTGTCCTACTTCTGGCCCTGGGAACTTCACTTCTTTTCAAATGTGGCTTGTCCCTATATCCCTCAAATGACAATTGGCCCCATCATCATATCATCATCAGCACCATCAGCATCAGCATCAGCATCATCATCAAATTTTCAGGGACAAAAACATCATTGTTCCCACTTATTTCTCGAATTGACAAGATGAAAATTAGATGGACTCTTCTTAGTCACATATCAACATTTTTTTCATGTCTGTTTTTCTGTATCAACTGCTAATAGTATAACCTTATGAGTGGTGAATATGAGAAAAAAGATTCCTAATCTTCAAAGAAATATGGTCTCTGAATCCTTTTCTGGTTACAGGGTTCCCAGTGGCATTCGTTGTGGCCTGGGCTGTAGTACGAGCAACACTGGCTGACGCCAGGTGAGTGAAAAAGAGCAGAGGTAAGGAGGGAGCCTCAGTTTACCCCAGACTCAGACTTCCTGCTTGGAATCCCTACTGGCTGCTCTCCTTGGTGCCTCTGTCGGTGGGAAGTTGCCTTGATGCAGCGGTAGTTCCCAATTTGTCACCAGCAAGAGATCTATCCTTTCGGTCGTAGGACAGAGAGTCACAGACCAGATTAAGATACTTGCATCCCATGAAATTCATTGAAAACCTGCTGTGAGAAGCAAAGGAAAGACATGGGGCAAGGAACACACTCAGGGTGGAAGCACCACACTACCAATGTTCATACTTCCTTTTTCTGCCACATCAGCTTCCCCATTGATGCTGCGCTTATGAGGACCAGAGATAAGGGATGAGGTTGCAGTAGGGTGGACCCCAGAGAGAAGGTGCCTTGCGCCAATGACACACACCTGCTGTTTCAGAGAGACGGGGGCCAAGTGCCTTGACTACAGCTAAACCTTCCAAATTGGCCTTCTGAGTAACTGGGATTTATTTTCATTCCTTCAGCAAAGGATACATGAGAATGGGTTTCTCCAATCAGGGGTTGTTATAAAACCTCAAGAATCTTGAGCTTGTATAAAGCCTTGTATAAAGAATCTTGAGTGCTTCTTGTTCACTGGGATATTTTGTATCTCTTATCTACATAGTATATCATGAACGTTTAGTGCTCAGGTATCTCATATATCTTTAGTACCTGTGTTTAACACACAAGTGCTCTTCTTACTAATCATTTATCTATATTTAGTGAAAATGATGGGTTTCATCCATCCCATTTGGTTTCTCACCTTCTGGTAGCAGAGGACTTGTTAACAGAATACAACTAAATATCCCTGATTGTAAACATCACGTAAGTTTCATGATAGCAGTTCTCTTTCTGTTGGCTCCTTGAGAGCCTTTCTTTGAATCTATGTGTTTGTTTCGAATTCTTAGAAATTTTCTTCAGAAATTACTTTGTCTTCTTTGCACTGAAAAAAAAATTCCACATTGTATGAGCACCGAAACTTTATAAAGAAACTGCCACCCATTTCTGAATACCTCAATTCTCTGAGCCTTTGTGTTTAGGAACAGCTTTTCCACCTCTTGCTTCAAAGCTCCCCATTCATCAGCTCCCCTCAGTTATAAAACTTCAAAGTTTCAAATTTTTACTTTCTTATATCCCTTTATGCTATTTGAATTTATTAACAATTGACACAATGGGTTACCATTTTCTATATTGTTTTCATCGTTGCTCTGTTTATGCATATGCAGTGATGTTGGAAATACTAGAGAGAAAACTTGCAGCATCTGCTCTTTAATTTCCAGGGGAGGGAGGCTGAGTCAGTAAATACATACTAATTAATGCTACTATGATTAGATTCGGTGATATGTAATTGTGTAACCTAGATTCGGTGTTTTAGAGATGATAGGACCTAAGGCATTTTCTAGTCCAATATCGTCATATCAGAGATAAACAAAATGAGACCCAGAGACATCATGAGACATTTGCAAAGCTTATAGTTAATCTGGAGCAAAATTTGGACTCATTCATCCATTTAATGGGCCTTAAGCATAGGAAAGAAAGCATGTATATATTCATAAATCATTCTAAATTAGGTAATTATTTTTAGATATCTCACTTTCTTAAGGATTATAAACTAAATCTTTTTTTTTTTTTTTTTTTGTGGTACTGGGGATTGAACTCAGGGGCATTCTAACTCTGAGCTACATCCCCAGCCCTATTTTTTATTCTTTATTTTGAAACAGGGTCTCACTAAGTTGTTGAATGCCTCACTAGGTAGCCGAGGCTGACCGCGAACCTGGTTCCTCCAGTCTCAGCCTTCCAAATGCTGGGATTACAAGCATGTGCCACCATTCCTGGCTCTATAAACTAAATCTTGAAACATTGATATCATGTCTTTTCACTGAAAAAGTAATATAAGTTTATTATTTTTGAGGCAAAGAACCCACATAACACATACTACTATATTGAAAAATATAACTGATATTAAATATCACTCTAAACCTGTTCGATCATGTGATTCTATTGTGCAAAATATTTCACTTTCCTCCTACCTTACTCAGAATAAAATTTTGAATTCAACAATTCCCTAATCTGGGATAACTAGGTGAGGGGATCATGTTATATTTGATTTTGCATATATCAATTACTCCTTATCTGCCATGATTTAAAAAATAAAAGTTTTGTGGGTTTTCTTGGAAGGAATTTGATCTTTACAAAGAGCCATGCTGCAAAGTTCAGGTGGAGAGGGATTTCTTGCATCCCCAAAGGATGAATGGGGTCCATATTGGTGACCTTACATTTGAGACTCAACTTCTGATCTGGCCTTTCAGAGCAGAAGTTGGATTTTTTTGGCATCTTGGCCATTTAGAGATAAGATCAGACGTAGTTCTTATTATGGTTTGGATAAGGAATGTCCCCAGAAAAGCTCATGTGTTGGCAATACAGAAGTGTTCAGAGATTAAATAATAGAATGAGGGCTCTAAATCAATGGATAAATCCATTGATGGATTAATAATTTGAGTGGATGTACTGCATGGAACTGCAGGCAGGCAGGTGTGGCTGGAGGAGGTGGGTCACTGGGGGCAAACCTTGGGGACTGTATGTATCCCTGCTCTTCTCTCTCCCTCTCCTCTCCCCTCTCCTCTCTTCCATTTCCCCTCTCCCCTCTCCCCTCCATTTTCTCCCCTCCCCTCTCCTCTGTTTCCTGGCTTTCATGAGTTAAGCAGCTCCACCATACCCTTTTGCCATGATGATTCTGCCTTGGAGCTGATCAACCATGGACTGAACTCTGAAACCATAAGCAAAATAAAGCTTTTCTCTTCAAAGTTGGTCACAGTGACAAAAAAAGAAAAAAGAAAAAACAAAAAACAAAACCAAAACAAAACAACAACAACAACAAAAAAAACTAACTAAAATAGATACACAAAGGAAGTATCTTCCTGTTATAAAATTATTTTTAAATAAATTTACCTTCTTTATTTTTATACTTTTATTGGTACATTATGGAATTCTATTAAGAGTATTATTTGACTGAAGGAGGCTAATATAATTCAAGTAGCTTAGGTTGGACAAATCGTGTTCCAAAATGAGTAATTTTGATTCTCTTTCCTTTTCCTTATAAAAGCAACAACACTTTACAAGATACCTTATTCCCTTCTCCTTGGCTCATTCAAATGAGATAACAGATGCCAATGAGGTAGCTTCTTTGCTGTATTTTTTTTTTACCATCTGGAAGAAAACGTGGGTCCTATAATAAGAATTACAGAAGGTGCTGTCTAATATTCCTGGGACATCTGTATGGGCTCTGGGACTGGGCCCCTCTTGCCTCTTCAACTCTTATTGATTGTGAGTTGTGGAGAGAGTACAGTGTTTGGTCAATACAATTTACTGGATTCCCCCTGGCAGAACAGTGCATCTCTGTTTCTAACCCTGGTATCAGGTTATACTCAGAATTTTGTTTTATACTCAGAATTTTGTTCTTCATGCTCCACTATTCAGAACTGCATTTGATAAAGAGTTAAATAGATTTGAACAGACAGGGTAGTTTCTGTGACATATTAACAAGCATAGTGTGAGTTGGGACATTGAAAGATTATTTAAAAACAAGGTTTTGTAGCACTTCCTTTTAAAAGTTTGAAATCTCAGTTGCCTCTCTTATATGAAAGGGTAAATTTGCAACTTTGACACAAAAATCCATTGAGATAAACTCTTTAGAAGTAGCTGCTTTTTTTTTTTAACCACTTCCAGATACAAGTATTTTGTAGAACTAGAGTTGTATAATTGAATCCCATTGTGTTAGAAGACACCATTATGAAATGTCATTGAGGCAAATAAAGAAGACCATAAAGATATTATCAAATGTCAAAAAACTGAAAAGGAAATGTATGGCATTCAAAGGCCCAGTAGCTAGTGAATCAAGTTCAGTTTATATCCACACAATACATTTGCTGCTTTCCTTACAGAAGAAAGCTTTTTAGGGATAATATGATACATGTTATGCACAAATGAATAGCAATGTCTTTTATATTTTTTGTCTGGATGAATAATGTGAAAAACAGATGACTGTATGTAATGCAAGAAAATGTTCAATAACAGCTACTGTAAAATTTCTGTGTCTGAGATTACCATGTTATCCAGACTTCAAGTTGATTGATTGGCTATGCAGATTTCAGCTGGGATGAACTAGAATTATATACTTTGGTATAGCATCTTCTTGATACCTATGGTATATTCTTGCAATGGAATGCTGTATGACTGAGCTTTCTTGGTATTGAATTGGAAAAAAAATTTAAAAATACATTTAAAAGGAAAAGAACATTTTATGACCATGTATACATTGTGTTAGTTTTCTGTTACTATGACAGAATACCTGAGATAATCAATTTAAAGAAATGAAAAGATTTATTTTGATTCATGGTTTCAGTCCATGGTTGTTTGACCCTGTTTCTTTAGGCTTGTGGTAGCACAGTAGGACATGGCAAGAGCACATGGCAGAGAAGGCTGCTTACCTCATGGTGGCTGGGAAGTAAAAAGAGAGACAGGAGGGACTGGGGTACCAATAATTCCTTTGAGCGTACACCCCTGATGACCTAACTTCCTCCCACTAGGCCACACCTCCCAAAGGTTCCACCAACTCTCAATAATGCTACAGGTTGGGGACTAAGCCTTCAACACATGGATCTTTGGGGGATGTTAAAAATCCAAACTATAGCAGTAGGAGAAAATAAGAATATAACAATAGCATACATTTATATGTGCATAAAGAAACACTAGAGGCACATATAATAAAATATAAAGATGTTATCTACAAGGAGAGGGAAGGGGCAAAGGTAGACAGCTACATCAGAGGACCTAGACCTCCCAACATCTGTCATTTTGCATAGTTTGATTCTTGAAAGAAGAGCATATTACATATATACACAAATTAAACTTTAAGAATATGTGGTTTTATAAAATCTACATCTTTGGTGTTTTACTGAATTTTATATCACCAAATAATATCTGAGAAAGGAAGCCATCACCTTACATTTTTCTTATCCATTCCATACTTACATTTTAAACTTTTAATATAATTATTTGGCATTAAAGTTCAATCAGAGGAAGTATTCAATGACTGCTTAAAAGCCCTTAAAAGAACTTGTTCTTTTTGTAACATAATTTTTCCTGTGATTAATATTTATGATATAATGTTTTTTAAAGATGTCAAAATAAATGGGGTTTTGGATTTTCAGGTAAATTATATATTTAGTAAAGTACACATGAAATGTAGTAATTATTATTGCATGTGATACTCTAAGGAGTGGTGCAGAATTATTCATACAACTTCTTCAGAAACCAAATGTTCTAAATTTTCATCATGGTACACAGTTAAAATATTTTAAGCATGAAGAGATGTATTTATAGATTGTGCTATTTATGTTGTTGGTTTTGCTAATATTATCCTATATCTGTAACTCTGGCATAGAGATAAAAACTTGTTAACTTAGAGTATTTGGACTCACATTTGTGTTGTTGTACATGAACCAGAATAAACACACAGAACAAGGAAAAAAAAGAGTATTTAGTCATTAGATATACACTGAAAATGTTTTACCTTTAAGAAATATTTGAAATAGTATTTCATTGTCTATAGTTTGTTCACAAATTAAGTGTAACTTTTTGATAAAGTTTATCATCTAGAATTAAAAAAAATCAAATTATTATATCTCAAAAATTTCTTTATAAGGTATAATTTACTACTGCTACAGTCAATACTATGTTTTGTTCAAGGAGAAAAAAATGGAAGGCTTTTATTTATGTGTCTTTAAAAAGCTGTTTAAAGTGCTACAAAAACGTTTCTGGTATAACTAGTTTTTTTATTTTTTAAAATCAACTCTGTTCTATATATTCCAGTATAAAGACATTTACCAAAACAAACCAGGTCAGGTGAGGTTGAGTCAAACTTATTTTGGATACAATTTGTGTCTAAAAAATATTTATTGACTACCTGCATACTACGTACTGCTCCAGGCCCTTAAAATATCTCATAGCACAAGAACAATAATGATACTGCACATATAGAGCTTAAATTCTAATCAGGAATCAGAAAATAAGCATAAAAGTGGTATTTTTATTGTCTTGTTAAAAAAACAAATATTTTTAAATTAAAGATAAAATCATGAATCATTAAACATTTGTCAAAGATTTTTTGAGTACTTATTTAATTAGGGAACTAGAAAATGTTATAATTGGTCCAAAGTAATTATTAAAGAACCATATGCTTATATTAAAGAAAATAAATACTGAAAATTAGCTAATTAATACAGAACTAGATAATATTCTTGGGACACTAATCAATTCCATGCCACTGAACACAGCTAATTATTATTTCTATGGAAAGAACATTTGCATTTGGTTTTCTGTTTCATTTCTATGGATAAGAATGATTTGTGCTATCAATGTTCTACAATTTATGGGCATGTATTGACTTCTAAAAGAGCGAGAACTTTATGAACTTTATTCTATCTCATTCCAATGATAATTAAAGCAAAGTATAAGTTGTATCACATTTAAATTACTATAATGTTCTTGTGGCTCTGAAAACAAAGTTTTGAGTCTGGTCAATATAAAGTAACTTGCTAATAATTCTCTACTTATGTGAGGGGAATCTAATAGTACAGAAATGAGGATCTATAACATGGCTTTTCACTGAGTTGGATATTTTAACATAAGATTTTTTTTCCATCTATTTGTTTCTCAACAAGAAGCTTATTGCAAGAATTTTGATAAAATTTAAAATGCTTCTTTATTCTCGTTTCCTATTTGCTTTGCCAATTTTTTCATTAAGATTCTTGTTCATGTTTCAGATGCTGGGAACTTAGTGCCGGAGACAGGTGGATTTATCAAGCCCCAATCTTAGCTGCTATTGGGGTAAGCTTAAAAGACTTTTATAGTTTTTTAAAAAATAAAAGTTAAAATGCAGCTAAAACTTGGAGAAAATTTACCCCTTTACAGTAGGTTTGGGAATTTCTTTCATGTACAGCAATAGCTATTGGGAGAGTTGGGGTTGGGGATCTGTCCTATATTCCTGGCTGACACTGATGTCCATGCAGAAATCTCACATGGCCTTCCTTTAGTCAGGTAGCACTTGGGGATGGTTCCAAGATTTCAGAATATCTGTGGACATTTATATGTGTAGGGAGTTAGAAGGCCCTAAATCTCTTTTCTTTTTTATCCATTATATCTCCACTTTAATGTTCTAATCACCTAGTAGTACATTGGGGTGATAAGGGAAGAAATATAGTAGAACAGAGAAATTGCTGAGGACAAATGGTAGTATAATACATTATAAAGCATTACTTAAAGTTTCTATTTAATTTTATTTTATAATGCTGGGGATTGAATCCAGGGCCTTGTGTATGCTAGGAACCTAAATCTTTTATTT
This sequence comes from Graphiurus murinus, assembly GCA_004027655.1. Classification (NCBI taxonomy): domain Eukaryota; kingdom Metazoa; phylum Chordata; class Mammalia; order Rodentia; family Gliridae; genus Graphiurus; species Graphiurus murinus. The sequence continues at coordinate 9,844 of PVLC010034563.1, forward strand.
CATGTATCTCTTTCAAGGAGTTAAGAGGATTCTATCCTAAGAAATATCCCACAGAATTCTGTTTAATAAGTAATAGGGGAAAAGACTAGAGTTAGCAATACATAGGACCTTATGAGCCTGTAATGTTTCTACTGTATATTGCATCTGTTTTGCAAAGGAAAACCAAATTGAAAAATTCTTGTGTCTAACAAACTCTCCAAAATATTTACTCTTGACCTTCTTTGAAGACTTTACTCTATCAGCTTCTCTGTAGTTTGATGAAGAATTCTTCTATCTTATGTTTTCCTGATGTTCATGTATGTAATACAAGATTATAAGCATCTTAGAACAGGACTGTTTTTCTAATACTAAGTGTTAAATAATTAGAAAATGTCAACACTTGATTACTATTTTTTTTTGTCTTTCTGTGTTCTCCAGTTCTTCTTCCTCTTCCCCCGCCTACACCTCTTTCTCCTCTTCTTTTCTTTCTCCACTTCCTCCTTCTTTAGACAATTTGTCATCCATTTTGTTAGCATATTGGTAGCTGGATCCAGATAGGTAGCTATTAATATGATTAACATTTTGTAAGATCGACCAAAGCATCAGACAAAAGCTTATTTACCTCATAGGAAAGTTGCCAAAAGAAAAATAGAAGAGACTAAAATGATCCTAATTTTACACGCTTGTGGATGTAAATGTTTAGAGGGGAAAATGAAATACAGAGCACTTTTAGAGAAGCAAGTTTGCATTCTTGCTAAAACAGTCCATGAGCATTTTAGTACCAATTCCCTAGTTTGAGGAGAAGCTCAAGAATAGATAGGGATAAAGGAATGAATGACTTAAATGTATAAGTGCTTATCATTTACGCTTTTAACATAAGTGAAATGCAGCTGTGTTAGTCTAATGATAAGCCAATTCAGAACTACAGCTGTATTCCTGAGAGGACATCAGTAAACTTAGAGATAAGAATTGACTTTATAGAGTCTGATGTTTCCTATGTTTTCCTGTTTATCCCTTGGAGGTCTCTCCATATTCATACTTCCAAACCTTTTATTTTCTTTCTTCTTAGTTTTTCCTCTGTATTTTCACTCCTCCATTTACTATCATCATTTTAGGGGGACAGTTTATATATATATATTTGTGTGTGTGTGTGTGTGTGTGTGTGTGTGTGTGTGTTTTCAGTACCTTGTACTGGGACTGATAAAGGGAGATACTCAATTAGTGCTCTTAAATTTAGCTACATTTTTACATCATCATTGTTTTTGATTTTTTTATTTGATGAAAAGGAAGCACCTATAAAAATCTAAGGAATCTTTACAAAATTATTAGGAAATGAAGCAAACAATAGTGGAGAAAAGTAAATTGCAGGGCATTGTCTATTGAGACAATTTTTATCCAAAGCTTTGCTGTTTGCGTAGAGACCTAAGTTAGTCACATCACTAACATGAATGAAAATCTATTTTCTGAGGCCTCTCAACTGCAGTGTGAAACAGTAAAGTTAGGTGATTCAAGAATGTCTGAAAGATTCACCATTGGTGAAGGAGAATTAGAAATGTTGGTATACCCAATACATTTAAAGAAAACTTAGGTGAAGGCCATTTTCATCTTGAACTAACATTATGACAGTTCCAAAGTAAGACTCTTTAAGCACATTTACAATATTACAGAGTCCATTTCATAGCAACAATCACAGAACAAACTCAAGACCCTTTCTGTCTAGTTAGCTTTTTGTCTTTTTATTACAATTCAAGGCTTCAGAATTCTCTTAAAGATTCTTCATTTACGCACAGTCTGCTAATGTATCTGAACATTCTCATAAAATGTCAAAAATTGGACATGAAATAAATATAGAAATTATTTTTATCAATAATGTAGAGAAGATTGAGTTATGAAAGAGATAAATTAAAAAGGTAAATGTAAACCTAAAGGGAAAGAAAAAACAGAATTACAAAGAGAAGCTCAAAGGTGGAGTTTGCAATAAAATGAGAGAAACATTTTGAGAGACAAGATAATCCTCAAGAACAGAGAGCTCCTGGAGAGGGAGTTGGTTCTCTTGAAAAGTAAGGATGTGAAAGTCCCTGTGTGGGTGTGTAATGCCTGGAGGTAAGATTGCCAGAGGCAGGACTCCAAGGCTCACCTTACATTACACACAGAAATCCTGGAGACGCAGGTTGTAGAGGACACACAGTGAACCCTGGTTGGTATGTTTCACAACCTGGATTCTTAGGACAGTAATTATTTTAGTTGGAATTTGAAAGGCCAGTACTTTATAAGCAAGATTGGCATTCAGAAAAAGTGACCTTCAGCATCTACTTTGGAAGAAGGGTGGGAGGGGTGATTAGTGATAAACACAGAATCATAAACAAAGAAAGTGATTCACAGGGCAAATTCATTCATTAATTTCTTATTGTTGAGTGGCAAGGGGTACAAGAGAATCTTGATGCATCTGACCTAAGGTGGTATGGTTAGTGTCAGGGGCTAGATCCTGAATGGGCTTGTATACCTCACTAAAGAATTAAGACTTAATCCTACAAGTGATGGTAGCCAAAGGTTTTCATGTTGGAGAGTTATGGAATTAGATTTCTCAGAAAGTGTAGCATGACTTGTCTGTACAGCCAGTTTCTGCATGAGGACAGAAATTGCTCCTTAGTGCTTCACACTGAGGTCTGGCCTTTCTTGGGAGTGAGAATAAATGTGTCAGTCGTTAGGAGCGTGGACTGTGGCCAGGCTGCCTGCGTTAGATCCCACTCATCCAATTTTATTTTGTTGCCTGTATTTTTGGTGGTCATATTAAACAAACAAACAAACCAATATCATGAAGGTTTTGCAGTTTTCTTTTAGTTGTTTTATAGTTTATATCTTATATTTAAGTCTTTTGCTCATTTTGAGTTGATTCTGTATACGTTGTGAGATGAGTCCCTTTCCATTCTTCTGTATGTGGCTGTCCAGTTTCCCAGCACTATTTATTGAAAAGACTGGACTTTCCCCAGTCAAGTGTGTCTTGACTCCTTTGTTGGAGGCTCTTTATTCAGTCTCATTTTGGTCTTTATGCCTGTTTTTATGTCAGTACCATATTGTTTTGATTGCCTTAGCTTTGTAATATATTTGAAGTCAGGTAGGGTGAGGCATGTAGCTTTGGTTTTCTTGCTCAAGCTTACTTTGGCTATGTAGGGTCTTTTGTAGTTTCAAATGAATTTTAGGACTTTTTTTTTTTACTTCTACAAAGAATGCAATTGGGATTTTAATAGGGATTGAACTGAATCTATACATCTCTTTGGGTAGTATGAACATTTTAATAAATTAATTCTTACAAACCACTAACATGGAGCATCTTTTCATTTATCTGTGTCTTCTTTATTTCCCTTTACCAATATTTTATAACTTTCAGTTTACAAGTATTTTACCTCTTTGGTTAAGTTTACTCTTCTTGTTGTCATTTAAAATAGGATAATTTTCATAGTTTCCTTTTTGGGTAATTTATTGTTTGTGCATTTTATTAAATATTTTAGCAGATTTGACATCTTTCCCAGGGAAGCAAGTGCTTGACTTCTATCTCTTCTTGGAGGTGCTAATCTTCCCTCAGATTTCAGGTTAATTGGTTGTCCTATAACTTTGTTTTCTAATGAACTATAAAGAGTTTAAAAAGTTTTTTAAGATTTGTTTTGAAGGTCATTCATTATTTCTTTGTTATAATGAGAAGAACAAGGCTCTTTCTAGTTTTCTGCTGTTGGGGAAATGTAATTAAAAACAAAGTCTTTTCCTAACCCTGAAATCTTCTCTACAAAACTAGTAGAGAAAGAAAACACTTTTAGTATTGAATTATTAAGCTAGATTGAAATGTACATTACAGGCAATCAGTTAAGCGATTGCAAAGACAAAGAAATCTCATTCTTTTATGTAGCCAAGCAAAAACAACCCATTGAATATATGTTTTCAATAGAAAATATGGCTAATTCTTAAGTCAGAAGACTTGACACCACTATTTGTTACTAGGATTCATTCTAACTGGTAATTGGGGTGACTCTCTGTTTTAGCTAATTACCTTTATGGGAAGAAAGAAACTCTTCATCTCTTTGTGGCAGAAGATAGTCTTGCAACTTGAAGATATTTACAGAAGTTGGTCTCTTGCCCTCCCACAAAAACCTGGAGACAAGAACACTATTCCCCTTGAAGCTAGCATTTTAAAGTTAGGGTGCCAAGGTTTTGAGAGACATTCCTGGGTCATAAAGCTGACAGAAGCCTATCAAATCTGAAAAATGACCCACTTTCTCCCTAGCTTTTGCAAATTAGGGAGAACATCCGAATTTTTACTTTTTGTGACTGACAAATATCACTTAACATAATATTTTCCAGTTCCCTCCATTTTCTTGCAAATGACATGACATGATTTTGTTCTTCTCTATGGCTGAGTAAAATTCCATTGTGTACATATCCCATAGTTGTGTAATGCATTCATCTGTTGATGGACATCTTGGCTGGTTCCATAGTTTGGCTATTGTGAATTGTGCAGCTATAAACATAGATATACATGTCTTAGTCTGGTAGTTTGGTTTCCATTCTTTTGGGTAGATACCCAGAAGTGGTATTGCTGGATCATATGGTAGGTTCATTCCCATTCATCTGAGGATCGTACATACATTTTTACAAAATGGTTGCACTAATCTACACTTCCACCAATAATGTATTAGAATTCCCATTTCTCCACACCCTCTCCAGCATTTGTTGTGTTTTGTGTTTTTAATGATTGCTATTTTAATTGGGGTTAGGTGAAATCTCAGGGTAGTTTTGATTTGCATCTCTCTGATTGCTAATGATATTGAACATTTTCTCATACATTTATTGGTCATTTTTATTTCTTCCTTTGTGAAGTTTCTATTTAGTTCACTTGCCCATTTTTTGGTTGAGTTATTTGTTTTCTTAGCTATGAGTTTCTGGAGTTCTCTGTATATTCTAGATACTAGTCTTCTATTGGAGGATTAGCTGGCAAAAATTTTCTCCCATTTTGTTGGCTCTCTGTTGAGGTTCTTGATAGTTTTCTTTGCTGCACAGAAGGTCCTCAGTTTGATGCAATCCCATGTATCGATCCTTCTTTTAATTTCTTATGACTTTGTTGAGAAAGTTTTTACCTGTGCCTGTGTATTTAAGTGTTGGAACTATGCCCTCTTCAAGCAGCTGTAAGGTCTCTGGTCTGACTTCCAGGTTTCCAGGTCTTTTCTTTCCTTTTTTTTTTTTTTTTTTTTTTTTTTTGCAGTACTGGGGGTTGAACTCAGGGGCATTATATCTTTGAGCTACACCCCTAGTCCTATTTTTTATTCTTTATTTTGAAACAAGATCTCACTAAGTTGCAGAGGACCTCACTAAGTAGCCAAGGCTGGCTGCAAACTTGGATCCTCTGGTCTCAGCCTCCGAAGTACTGGGATTACAAGCGTGGGCCACCACACCTGGCTCTAGGTTCACTTTCTACCACCTAGTCCTTCACTCACTACACAGTAGCACTTCCTAATATTCTCACCACAGCTACATCGCATTGCCAAGGCATGAAATAAAGTTGGAAATTTATAAAGTAGAACCCATGTGACAGATAAGCAACTTTTCACCTTCTTATTGAAAAAAGTTTGTGTCTGTGAGTGGGGTATTGTAGTGAGTGGAGATGGAAATTCTCAACTCTCATGTTTTGCATTTTAAAAACCCACTTGAAAGCTGGATGTGCCAGTACATGACTGTAATCTTAATACTGGAGAGACTGAGACAGGAGAATTGCAGGTTCACAGCCAGCCTCAGCAACTTAGGCCCTCCACAGCAACTTAGACCTGTTTTGAAAATAAAAAATAAAAAACAGAAATAGGTATGGGTGTGTGTAGCTCAGAGGCAGAATGCCCCTGGCTTCTATTTCCAGTACTACATTAAAAAAAATCCAGTTGAAGACAAAGCATGAGATTGTGTTAAGAATCCACATTATGGATTCACGTAGACCTAGCTCGTATTCTGGCTGATAGCTGGGTGGCCCAGGCCACGTCAGCGACCAGCTCACAGCACACCTTTGTCTTTCCCCAGCCCCTGTTTCATATAGGGGGCTGTGAGATAGTCAGGAGGTGCCAATAGAGCACCCAGTGGTAGAGTGGCAGGGGGTCTAGAACTGATGTAGACAACTCACTGGATTGTCTTCTGTCTCACTGGGCACACACATCCAGTAACAGGTGGATGTAGATTAGTCTTTATGATCCTTAAACGGGTAACTTTCTTTTTGCTCCAGATGGTTAAGAAGTGCTCTCTCAGACACAGAAAGTTAGCCTTCTGTTCCTCTTTCACAGGGGACGGAGGTACATGAATCACCCAGTAAGCAAAGTTCTCCAAATTCCAGAAATGATTGGGGACTCTGTAGGACAGGTTATTTTCTGGAATGCAGAACTCGATAGGTCTTTTCTTCTGGTCCCCACCCTGGCGTTGACACAATGAGTGCTTTTGACAAGCAACATTTCCATTATTCTGAAGTATTAGCCCTTTCTGGACAGCAGCTGTATCTCTGAATCAAGGGACTCAGGAGGTTTGGGCTTCCATCTACTTAGGACTCCTGACCTGAGACCTTTTCTTCTTCATGTTGGATCTCTTCACTGATCCTTGAATGTTCAGACCAATACCTCCACGCGTCCTTTTTAAATGCAGAACTTGATTGTCTCTTTGGTGCTCACACCCATAACATTGCAAATTCTATATAATTTCCTTTTCTTATATAGGTTCTTGCCTTTTGTTGTTGTTGTTTTAAACCTTAACATACACTACCTTTCATACATCATAGGAGAGACAGTACCCCCCAAATAGCTCTATTTTCCCTTTCCCTAAAATAGAGACAGAGGCTAGGTTTTAATTCATTTTAAAAAGCGCAGGCAGCTCTATTTATATAATAACTATTACCTTTTGTCCTGCCCGTCTGCCAGAACTTCCCCTGAACTTTGGTTTGGAAATTGGATCCTGGAAGATTATTTTTTGGTACTTCTGGTTTTGAGTGCTGTTGTAACTTTTTATATTTCTT
>PVLC010034564.1:0-16848 GCA_004027655.1 Graphiurus murinus
TTTTTTTTTTTTTGCAGCAACTTCACTAGCCAGTGAGGTGGCTTTAACGTCACCATTATGCTCCTGAGGAAACCAAGCCTCCTGGGTCGCCCCGACCACAGATAGTGGTAGATTTGAACCAAGACTGACACTGGGCTTGTGATTCCTATTCAGGGTTTTAAGAGGCAGAGTCCGGGGCCCAGTGTTGAGCTGGTAGACAGGATCCGCGAGAAGTAGCTGAGATGCAGCATTTGCCAGTTCCTGTGGTATAAATGCTCCCACTGTGGATAATGCAAAGCGACCAACAGCTTAACAAGTGGCCTGTGGGCTTCCTAGATATACGGCTGGGTCCCCGCCTAGACAAGTCCCGCAGGCCCTTGTACCTGAGGTCTCTCATGGGTACAGCAGGGGATTCACCTGAGATAACCAGAGGGATCCGAGACCCATGCCGCTCTCCTGGGACCCCGCCTTTATTTAGCCAAGGGAAATGGAAGTCCAGGCCCCTGGCTCCCGGTCCTCGGTGTGACCCTGGGGGCTCACCTTGCCAATCTCCATCTGTACCGTTATCTTGTCCCTGCAGGTGTCTGCCCACCTGAAGCTGCAGGAGAAGGACGAGGGCAGGAGGGAGATGGTGAGTGTTTCGCTCTGGGTCCGACTGCAGAGGGCATGGTGGGGCTTTTTGGTACTGGCTTTTGCTTGACTTGCTCTAGCCTCTCCTTTTCTGTTGGGGAAGGGAAGATCTCAGTGTGTGGCCAGGGCTGCAGCAGCCAGGGTCCCGGAGAGCAGGGGCACTGGGGCCGATGTCCCAGCTCTGACTCTCGCTCAGATCCAGCAGGGCGGTGGCCTCCAGCCTCAGGTGGCCAAAGACGCCCACTTCAGGGTTGGATCAAGCGCTGTGCTCCTTTCAGTGCTTAATTCACTTTAGATGAAACTATTTTCTTCTGAAACACTAATAATAAAGACGGTTAGTCATTAGTCATTGTTTTAAAAATAACCACCCTTCACCCACACACACTTGCAAGAAGAAATTTTGTTCTTACGTGTTATTAATCGGCCTCTTAAAAAAGAAAATAAACAAGTTTCCACCATGATGGAGACTTTCTTGTCCCTTCCTTCGCTTGTTTAAGCTCCGTAAAAGCCCAGGGAGCAGGGGTGTGCAGGGACCACACCCAGCAGGCTTCCCCGAAGCCGCTGAGGACAGGTGCACAGCACCGTTCACCCCTCACTTGAGGGAAGCCCACTCAGCTTTACCCACCTGCTAGCACTACTGGGATGTCAGCGTAAGATAAATTTGGTGAAATCCCACTTTTGCGATATTGTCTCCGCCTTCTGACACCTTTCAGGGCCACCGGCCAGCAGCTGAGAGAGCCAGCTGGGCAGGGTCGGTGCAGTGGTGTGGCACAGCACTTCATGTTTTGGTGTCTCTGGAATCATTAGTAGGCCAGAATTAAATATACCCAGGAAACAGTCATTGCAATTCTACTCCGTGCCCTTTCTCCTGGTCGTGTTGCATAGGATCATTAAGCCACCTTGATAGGGAACAAACGTACGGGGCAGCCTTGAGGTCCCCCTGTTCCCCACGGTGCCCACAAACTCTTGGGATTCAGGTTGATGTCCCTGGAAATGGGGTGGGGCAAAATGCACAGCACGTTTGGGAAGAACCATTTCTGAGAATTAAAACCACTCTCCTTGTTGCTCCAAGAAGTGTTTGGTGTGGAACTCCTTTATTCTGAGATTGCAGGGAGGGACGTGGACCAGTTGAACCCCACACAGAGACATGGCAAGGGTGGGGGGCCACGTGTGTGTCCGTCGCTTCACAGAGGCAGAAGGAGCAGGCCTGTGACCTCACCGTGTAGGTGAAGGGAGCCCGCTGTGGCCTCCAGTCTTTTCTGATCAGTGTGACTCAAGACACAGATGCCACATGCCACCACCATGGCTCCCCACAGCTGCAGCCGAGAATAAAGACCTGGCTTATGGGGGGAGTCCCCCCAAAAGATATTCTGGATCCTAACCCATCGCTCTTATGTGACTACACGTGGAGGTGGTCTCACGGAGGTGATTAAGGTCATCAGGGTGGTCCTGATCCAACTCACTGCTGTCCTTCGAAGGAGGCCAGGACACAGGTGCACAGAGGGACAGCCATGTGAGGACGCGGGGGAAGAGGCCGTCTGCACACCAAGGAGAGTGGCGAGCAGCCCTGCAGCATTTTTGATCTTGGACTTCAGCCTCGAGAATTCTGAGATGATCATTTCCAGTGCTTAAGGACCGATTTGGGGCACTTTGTTACAGCAGCCGGAGTTGACTCATGCAACTGTTTAGATGAAAGCAGAAGAAAGCAAAGCTTGGTCCAGACAGGAGGGAAAACCAAGTGTCAGAGCACCGTCTGCCCCGTGGGCCTGTGAGGACCTTGGCCAACAGAAGGAGAGTCCTGTGCTTGAGCCAGCTTGCCCTCCCCTCTGAGTGAGGCCAGCTTAACACCCCCCACCCTGGTTCCCTCTCCACCGGGGAGCAGGAAAGCTGCAGGGCCATGGCCAGGTGGCATCTTCATGGGCAATGGAGGCCCTGCTGGGAGGAGCCGCAGCCGGGCCTCAGGACTCACCTAGCCCCTGTCCTCTCTGGGCCTGGCCTTGGACACAGACCCAGAGGAGTATGAGCTTTCTCAGCTGGGTTGATAAGAGCAGGTGACTCAGGAAAGGCCCCCCGCTGCTCCTGCGAAACCATTCCTAGGTAGCCGGGCGTGGTGGTGCACGCTTATAATCCCAGCATTCGGGAGGCTGAGACCTGAGGATCCAGGTTCATGGCCAGCCTCAGCTACCTAGTGAGGCACTCCGCAACTTAGTGAGACCCGGTTTCAAAATAAAGAATAAAAAAATAGGGCTGGGGGTATAGCTCAGAGGTAGAATGCTTCTGAGTTCAATCCCCAGTACCGCAAAAAAAAAAAAAAAAAAAAAAAAAAAAAAAAAAAAAAAAAAAAAAAAAAAAAAAAAAAAAAAAAAAAAAAATTCCTAGGCCCCTGAGCCCTCCTCTAGCTTGCCCAATGCTGGGTTGAAAGTTGCACCCAGCCATGCACGGAATCAGGGCGGTTCCTCACCCTCACCTGAGGCCCCAGCCTGCACCCACCCTCTCCCCCCTTAGCCAGATGCAGATTCCTGCCCCCCAAGAACCCGCCCCACAGGCTAGTGTCAAGGATAAAGCCCTGACAGTTCCATGCCCTGACTCAGTTGCCGCTAAGCGCCTGACGTACCTAGGTGGAAATCATTTCTATCTCATGGAAGCATAATGCAATGGAATGTTCTAGCAGGTAGCAGAATATGTTGTTTGCAGCCTTTCTGATTTCCCAGAAAGGCGGCTTGGCCAGGGACACCCTCCGGCAAGGCTAACTCTTTGGGAGGTTGGCCTCCTTGGGCTTGTGCGATTGCCAAGCCTGGCCCCTGGTCACGGGCCCCAGGAAGCTTCGAGTTATAGGCAGCCAAGGGTCCTAGTGTTTGCTTGCTTAGGGAAGTAGATATAAGTAAACGAGCCCATTGTTTACTCTTGCTGCTTTTTTCTTTCTTTCTTTCCTTTTTTTTTTTTGGCAGTACTGGGGATTGAACCCAGGGGTATTCTACCTCTGAGCTACACCCCCAGCCCTATTTTATTTTTCATTCTGAAACAGGATCTCACTAAGTTGCAGAGGGCCTCACAAAGTAGCTGAGGCTGGCCTCGAACCTGCAATCCTCTATCTCAGCCTCCCAAGTACTGGGATTATAATTTTTATTTTGAAACAGATTCTCACTTATTTGCAGGAGGCCTCACTCAGTTACTGAGGGTTGTCTTAAACCTGTAATCCTTGTGTCTCAGCCTTCCAAGTAAAGGAATCATAGGTGTGTATTGCCAGGCCCAGCTCCTTTATGTGTTCTTATTTTAAATTTTAGCTTTAGACTTGGCAATGTGGTTAATACCTATAGTGCCACCACACCCAGCTTACTCTTGCTACTTTTGATGCTACAAACCCGGCCTGAGTACCGTCGATGCTGAGCCAGTGCTAGAGACAAGGAAGGGCCCGGCCTGGCGGTGGGGTGTGGGCAGGCAGGAGGACAGCACTGCTCCCACGACCTCCTTTTCCAGCTTGCCCTTGGGGTGAGAAAGAGGATATGCGCTGTGTTTATGGAATGCCATGAAGTCGCCCTACAGCATGGTTCCAGAAGACCCCAGCAGCCTCAGGCTGGGAAAACTAGCAGATACTATCCTGTGCAAGAAGAAGAAGAGCAGCCGGGCGTGGTGGCGCACGCTTGTAATCCCAGCATTTGGGAGGCTGAGATCGGAGGATCCCGGTTTGAGACGAGCCTCAGCTACCTAGTGAGGCACTCCGCAACTGTTTCAAAGTAAAGAATAAAAAATAGAGCTGGGGGTGTAGCTTGGAGGTAGAATGCCCCGGAGTTCAATCCCCAGTACCGCAAAAAAAAAAAAAAGAAGCAGCAGCAGCGCCAGGAGGGGAGCCCTGCAAGCCACATCCCCACCCTGCCGGCCCTGCAGACAGCCACACCGGGGTTCTCCCCAGGGGCCAGGCATTCAGAAGGAGGCAGAAGTGCCGGGTGGAGGCGTCAGCAGGAGACGGAGCAGGATTCACACCCACATCTCCATTCCCTCCTCATCTGCTTCTCTCTGTGCTCAGCGCTCCGCCTTCTACTGACCACACATAAATAATTCGCAAGTCCACAGTGGAAATTTCCTTCCTCACCAGTCCCTCCGCCTTTTGGATGACCTCATCTCCCCAGAGAAGCTGCTGGCCTGGGGTTTGCTCCCAATGGCCACAAGTGACCAGCCACAGGTTGGCCCTGCCGGGGGCAGGGGCAAGGCTGGCAGGATTCTGGAGGGAGCTCTGGGGTGGCAGCCCCCAGGAGGAGGGGAGCATGGCAGGGAGGCATCTGGCCGCTGACCTGACCTCTGCCCCTCATGTACCTGCATCCGAGAAGACGCCTGTACCCCTGGTCACTGCAGCAGAAACGGGCCCATGCCGACCCAGAGTCGGCTGAACTGAACCAATGCTGGGTGGCCCGTCCCCAGCCAGCAGGGAGGACTGGGGCACAGGGGACTGTCCTATCTCAGCGCTCCGCGTGCTTCCCAGGGGATTGGGCCTAGGGTGACCGCTGTTTCCGTTAGACCCGAGGCTCCGTTCACTGTCCAGCGCTGTTTCAGGGACTGTTCTCCTACGTGTACATACAAAGGCGGCTTTCTGAGAGGCCAGGCTCCTCTGGGGAGCCTGCAGGAGCGCAGTTCACATGCCCTGCATGAGCGATAAGGATGCTTCCGGCCGTGGCTGCCGTTGGTGACAAGCTCAGCATGTGCCAAGTGTCACGCCAGGCCCTTTGCGGCCATTGCTTCATTTAGTGGTCACAGTGACCGTGCCGCTCAGACACCGATGGTGCATCCGCTTGTGTGGCCATGAGTCCATCTGTTGATCAAATATTTATTGGACACTTTCTGTGTATTGTGTGCTGAGAAAGGCTGAGAGGGAATGGGACGTGGCCAGTGCCCTGGTCAGCAGCAGGGCTGAGAAGGCGCCCCAGCCCTTGGGTCAAACTCCATGCTGCTTTGCAGTCTTTGGGTAGTGTCACCTCCCTGGCCCTAATCAGCACCACGGATTTGGTCATGGTCCTGGCTGCTTGGCCTGGGCCAGCCTGGGGTGGCCCCGATTTGCAGACCCTGTGTGGACCAGCCAGGGGTGTCCAGCGAGGTGGAGCAGTGGGCAGGGCTTTGCAGGGGGCCCTGGTAGGCAGTGAGGTTGGGAGGGCAGCTCCTAACAGGGCCTCTGCTTGTGCTACCCCTAGGTCAAGGAGATCCTGACTGCACTGGGCTTGCTGTCCTGCGCCAACACGCGGACAGGGAGCCTTTCGGGCGGCCAGCGGAAGCGCCTGGCCATCGCCCTGGAGCTGGTCAACAACCCGCCGGTCATGTTCTTCGATGAGCCCACCAGGTGAGCCAGGGTCAGGAACATCTGGGCGGGTGGCCAGGGCAGGGCGGCGGGGGCTCCTCTGCTCCAGGGTCCTTCCAGGGGTGCCTGGCCATCCTGACTGGCCTCAGAGGGGGCGGCGTGGGCTGCCCTGCCTGCTGGGGGATCACAGGCCCCGGGGCTGGCTTCCATCTCTCTCCTCACATCCTCTGAGAGATGCACAAGCTCTGCCTGCGAACAGAACGTGAGGACTAGGGGAAAGGTCTCCTGAGGGTGCCAGCTCTCCACCGTACTGAGTTCCCTGCGCACAGCCATGCTGGAGGCCAGCATGCCCACTCCAGGCAGCCTCAGTAAAGAGATTTTAGGGAGAGTGACTCTAGTGAACTCTTCTTTTTTTTTTTTTTTTGCGGTACTGGGACTGGAACCTGGGGGCATTCTACCTCCAAGCTACAGTCCCAGCCCTACTTTTTATTCATTATTTTGAAACAGGGTCTCACTAAGTTGTGGAGGGCCTCACTAAGCAGCTGAGGCTGGCCTCGAACCCGGATCCTCCAGTCTCAGCCTCCCAAATGCCGGGATTACAAGCATGCGTGCGCCACCACGCCCGGCTTCTAGTGAACTCTTAAAACTGTCTCTGGCCGGCTGACCTCCCCAGGAGGAGTGAGCTCTGTGGGTTCCAGGGTGCTCTGTGGCTTCGGAGTGGAGGCAGCGAGTAGGAGTAGGGCTAGGGGTTCTAGGAAAGGAAAGAAGGGAGGAGAGGTCACCCCAAGATCTAGCAGACACTGTCAGGAGCCCACAGAGAGCCTGGGATCCCTGCTGCACCCCTGTGAAAGGCACCGTGGTGTTCAGTGAAACATCTGCTGGAGGGTACCCCACCCCAACTGCACCAAGACCGACACCCCCATTGCTGGCCTTTCCAATGGGATGCAGGGTGGGGGATTACAGCTGCTGGTCGCCAGGCCGTGTGGTGACAGTTCTGAAGCCCCCTGCCATGACAGGTGGGGATCCCCCGCTGTCTCCCCTCGGTTCCTTGGGCAACACTTCCTGGGCGCCTCTGTTCTTATTGAGAGCAGCATGTAAGACCTTCAGCCCCCACCGCAGACACTTCAACCAGTGAAGCAGAGGCTGACCTTCTGGGTGGAGGGGGGGGCAGCTATAGATCTCTCCCAGGTAGTGACTTCTGGATCCCCAAGGCCTGGGGCAGCGGGACTGTCCCTGCCTCCCGCCGCGTCTCACGGTGCCCTTGACTTGCAGCGGCCTGGACAGCGCCTCCTGCTTCCAGGTGGTGTCTCTGATGAAAGGCCTGGCCCAGGGTGGCCGCTCCATCGTCTGCACCATCCACCAGCCCAGCGCCAAGCTCTTCGAGCTCTTCGACCAGGTATGTGGGCCCCAGTCTCTGCCCGGACCCCCGCCGCACCCCCACCAGGCCCCCACTCTGGACTCCCACCTAAACCTCCCCCCTGAGCCCTAGTCCCAGCCGCCCACCCCAGACCCCGCTCCAGGCTGGTTCCACCTGGCAGGAGCAAACCCCACCGTTCACCTCCCCTCAGTCCCTGTGTCCAGTGACTGTCTGACGGATGGGGAGCCCCTGGGGGTCTCCCAGGGAAGGCCAAGGTCGATGTCTTTTTTTCCGCTTCCTGTCTTCCAGCTCTACGTCCTAAGTCAAGGACAATGTGTGTACCGGGGGAAGGTCTCCAATCTTGTGCCATACCTGAGGGGTTTGGGTCTGAACTGCCCTACCTACCACAACCCGGCCGATTTTGGTGAGTGAAGCCCCCCAGCCAAGAGGAAGAGAGTCTCCCACACTCCGAGGGCGTCACTCTGACCTGACACCCTGGATTGAACATTCCCCAGACAGCTCTGGTGCCGCCTGTGGTGGGACTTGTGAGGAGCAGAGGAAGTGGTCTCCTTGTCCCCAGGGGGACCTGTCCAATGGCCAGTCTCCACCTCTGTGCTCCCGTGGTCTCATCCAGTCTCTGTGGCCTCCCCTCTTATGAGGACGCTGTCACAGGATTTGGGGCCCACCCTACATCCAGGGAAAGCGCCTCCAGATCTGGGACTAATTCCCCGCAAAGACCCTAAGGTCACACTCTGAGGCCGCAGCCTGGGGTGTCTCTCCTCCTGGCCCTCCCGCCTCCTGCCTACTTTACTCAAATGTATTTCTTTAAAAATATCTTCACACAACTCCTGGGACTCTGTATTTCCTACAGCATCATTTTCCAAATCCCGCTTGATGAGGCATTGTTCCTGTTCACTCACCAGAAGCAGGCTGTAGCAAAGGAGGTCCAAGACAGCTGGGTATAAAAGGAAGACGGGAGCATTTTTTGAGGCCATTTTTAAAAGGACTCACTTTAGAGTTGATTGTTCACAAGAGAGGGAAGGGACAACTGGTGACAGGTGTCGCTGTGGGGAAGGGAGGCGGGCTCTGAAGCCGGCCTGGAGAAGAGAAGGCAGAGGGAGGGATGGCTGGACAGAAGAAGGCAGGAGGTCCTGAGAGATGAGGCGTGCCCTTCTGGCAGCTTCTGTTCCTCCTCATCCTGTGAAGAGAGGGTGGGGGGCCATGGGGTTGGGCGCCTGGCCTGGGGTGGGGTGGGTGACCCTGCCTGACAGCACAGGGCCTCACTTGGAGCTGGTGGCTTTCCACGGCCCGGTGTGTCCTGGCATATGACTTGACAGAGGAGACTCAATGGACCTGGTACCTGGAAAGCAGATAGCTGGTTAGCTGGGTAGGGTTAAGGGTGTGGACAGGAAAGCAGGGAGCCTTGGACATGAGCCAGGATGGTACTGAGGGGAGCACCCGAGGGCCCAGGGAGAGAGGAGTGCACAGGGAGGGAGAGGGGAAGGAGAGCACAGAGGTCAGTGGATAGGAAGGACGGCCAGGGCAGAGCTGACAGCAGAGGCATTGAGACAGAGGTGCTTCTCCCCAGCAAGCCAGGAAGGGAGAGGAGGACCAGATGTGGGACAAGCCAGGAAGGCCAGCGACCTTTGGTGTGGGTGTGCAGGGGGGACCTCAGAGTCCTCGGGCACCATGCACACCGGTGTCGGTCTGCTGTCACCAGGGACTGCCATGACACTCACCACACCCGCACAGGCTGAGTTCCCCAAAAGGAATCGCTTCCTTCCTTGCCTCCCCAGCTCCAACCCGGGCACTGGCCGGGAGCGGGCGTTCAGGGGTACTGGATAGCTGAGTGGTTGGTGGATACGTGCGCTCAGGCTTCTCAGGCTATCTGACATTATAATACATATGTGAATTTCCAGTCTCCTAGCTGGGTGTCGTAGCACAGGCCTGTAATCCCAGTCCGAGTACATGGGAGGCAGAGATAGGAGGGTTGCAGGTTCAAGGACAGCCTTAGCAACACAGCAAGACCCTGTTTCAAAACAAAAAAAAAATAAGGGCTGGGGATGTAGCTCAGAGGTAGAATCCCTCTAAGTTCAATCTCAAGTACAAGAAAAAAGAAAAAAATCCAGTCTCCTGACATGATAAATGGCTTCCTAGGGGTTTTAGAGCGAAAGGCTGGTTGATAAATGACCTGGCATTGCCTGTTGCGGTCATTAGGAGGCATCTGTGTAACCATTTAAAACCGTTCTGCTGGAGCAATGGCTTGGCTTTGTAAAATGACAGAGACCTGCGGCGCCCGTCCGCGCTGTGGTGTGTCTGTCTCTCCCAGACCCCGGGCCTGACCCACCTTCTGTGTCTCCGCAGTCATGGAGGTGGCCTCCGGCGAGTACGGAGATCAGAACAGCCGCCTGGTGAGGGCCGTGCGAGAGGGCATGTGCGACTCCGACTACAAGAGAGACCTGGTAGGGGATGGCGAGGTGAACCCCTTCCTCTGGCACCGGCCCTCTGAAGAGGTAAAGCAGCCAGGACGATTAAAGGGGCTGGGAAAGGTAATACAGACCGACTGCCCAAGGTGCTGTATGAGCACTGGGCACCAGCTACGTTCCACTCTTGCTTTGCGTAGAGCACATGGCCCCGGCTCAGTCTCACCTCCCCCCTTTTCGGGTGTGTCCCCAGGATTCTGCAACCATGGAAGGCTGCCACAGCTTCTCTGCCAGCTGCCTCACCCAGTTCTGCATCCTCTTCAAACGGACCTTCCTCAGCATCATGAGGGACTCGGTAAGGTTGTCTTCGAGGCTCGGTCTTGGGGCCATCTCTCAAGGGCTCACTCTGACCCAACTTTCCGGCTGCTCCTCCTTTGTTTGCATGAGTCAGCTAGTCCTGCTTTGCTGCGGTAACAACAATCCCCAGACATCAGTGTCCACCACAGTCAGGGTGTGACTTGGTCCCGTTTTGTGCTGTGGGTTGGGTGGTGGCTCAGCCCCATCTGTCTTCTCATCCTGGGGCCATGGGTGGAGAGACGGCTCCCATCCAGGTCTTCCCTTCTGGAACATGACAAAGGGAAGGGCAAGAGCGAAGCCAGACAGAGGACAGCTCTCCAGTCTGGTTAGGAGTGGCACATGGTCAGCCATACTCAGACCCCATTAGCCAAACAGGTCAGGTGGCCCAGCCTGGTGGGAGCGGGGTACATTCTCCTTCAGAAGAGCACCCCAGGGTGTGAGGCGTGGACAGGGTCGGGCAGTCCCTCATAGGGAAGCAGACTGAGTAGGAGCTCTAGTACTGCCCCCATGTAAGTGGACATCTGCCTAGGAGAGGCTGCGTGTTTAGTGAGGCCTCTGAGACATAAGTTGAAAGAGTCAAGACCCTCAGCAAGGGTCCATCACACCCCTGCCAGAGCCTCAGGCGTGTCTGCCCCCCACCTTCACTTCCGTGACTCTTCTGGAGGGAGCATACCCTGCGTGCTGGCACTAACGAGAATGGAACAAAAGATCCTTAGGTTTTAACAGCAGCAGAGCCTGCCGCTCGTGTGCAAGTGTGCATGCGCGTGTGCGAGTGTGCATGTGCGTGTGCGAGTGTGTATGCACGTGTGTGAGCGTGCATGCGTGTGTGTGAGCATGCATGCTCCGGCTCCTTTCTTTGGAGAATGGGGAGGGTGGAGCCTGAGATCCGCTGTCATGGGAGTCAGGGCCCGAGGCTCCGGGGGCCGTGGCCTGTCGTTGACTTCCTGCGCGCCGCCCCAGGTCCTGACGCACCTGCGGATCACCTCCCACATTGGCATCGGCCTCCTCATCGGCCTGCTCTACCTGGGGATCGGGAACGAAGCCAAGAAGGTCCTGAGCAACTCCGGCTTCCTCTTCTTCTCCATGCTGTTCCTCATGTTCGCCGCTCTCATGCCCACCGTCCTGACCTGTGAGTGGACGCCCGCCCGCTCTCCCGTTAGCTGGGCTCCGGCCCGGGATGGGGTGCCAAGGGCGAGCCATGATCTGCAGATGAGTTTTCTGAACACATAGGGTCTTGGATTTCCAAAATCTATTTTATATCTGGACAGATACAGGTTTTGCTGTATTTGCTGGTAGACAAGAAAATACGGTGTTTAAGCCGAAGGACTGACTCTCTAATGGAAGGCTGCTAAGCGTGGTGGAAGGCAGAGAGGAGGGGTGTTCCCCAGAGGTTTACTAACCTGGAGCCCCTTGGATTCTGCTACTTTGGCTTGCTAGTTCAGTTGTTCAGATAGCCTGGGTAGGACAGCTTACTTTGGAGTGGGTCAGCTCCATGGTGGAATTCCCCGAAGCTCTAGTCTGTTCGCACACAGGCTGCCCTCCATCACTTGGGGGTAGACAGCTGCTGCTCCTCCCTGTGAGCCCTCCTCCCTGTGAGTCCTCCTCCCTGCGAACCCTCCTCCCTGTGAGCCCTCCTCTCCATGAGCCCTCAGCAAGAGCAGTCTGCAGAGACAGCCCAGGAAGGGGCTGTGCTCAGAGAACAGGCAGACCATGCGGAGGGCTGCTGGTGACGGCTCGGGGTGCACTAGGCCACTGTACCCCGGTCTCTACACGACAACTGGGCAGTAGAACTGGCTGGCGATCTTTCTAGACTGTTCTGTTCAAACCCTGAGTGCTTTGAGTGTTGGGAGGGGTCCACTCAGCAGATGGGCGCTGCTTCCCGGGTTACACGTGGCTCGGCCCAAGGTCGCCTGCTTGACCCCTGTTTTCCTTCCCGTCCCCCAGTTCCCCTGGAGATGGGGGTCTTCCTTCGAGAGCACCTCAACTACTGGTACAGCCTGAAGGCCTACTACCTAGCCAAGACCATGGCCGACGTTCCCTTCCAGGTGTGTCAGCCAGGCCTACTTGAGGAGGGGTGGGGACTCCTCTCCCTGCAGGAGGGCGGGAAGCAGGGGTGCCCAGGATGGGGCGCTGCTGACCGTGGACCTCCAGCTGGGCCAGGGCAGGCGAGCGGGAGCCCGCGGTGACGAGCTGTGTCCTGCAGATCATGTTCCCCGTGGCCTACTGCAGCATCGTGTACTGGATGACGTCGCAGCCCTCCGACGCCGTGCGGTTCGTCCTGTTTGCCGCGCTGGGCACCATGACCTCGCTCGTGGCCCAGTCCCTGGGGCTGCTGATCGGTGCGGCCTCCACCTCCCTGCAGGTACAGCTGAGGGACGCTCACCCGGTGGGGTCCCAGCCGCCCCGCGCACCCTCCCCCTCAGACTCTCCATACTTCTGTCCCGAGCTTCCCAGAGCCTCACGTTGTTCCCACGGGCAGGAGTCACATGGTCGGTCCTGGGTGGTCAGGATGGGTGGTCAGGATGGGCGAACTTGCCGAGGGGAATGACCAGGGCAGGACCCTGGCAGAGGGCCCGAGCACACCACCGTGCCTTTCCGTGCTCTGAATATTACCTCAGTTAGTCCCAAGCACACCCATGGGTTTGGTGCTTTGCCATTCCATGTTACAGGGGGGAGACTGAGGCACAGAGGAGCAACTGCTGGCCCCCCACAGCTGGTGTGGGCAAGCTCCTTCACGCATCGCTGCCTCAGTGGTGCTCGTCCACCCCTTGGGCACCCCGGCCATGGGCATGAGTGGTCCAGCTCCCGGGACGCGTCTGCCCGGGGGCCGTGATGCCCATTTACACTCCTACGTACCACACACACACACACACATCATACACACATCATATATATATAAACCACACACGCATACACACATCACACAGACACACCACACACTGTACACATCACGCATATACACATACCACACCACACACAAGTATACACACACAAATACACCATACACACATCACACATATATACCACACACATCATATATATGTATACCACACACACATACACACATTACACAGACACACCACACACTGTACACACCACGCATATACACATACCACACCACACACAAGTATACACACACGACACACAAATACACCATACGCACATCACACATACATACCACACACATATACATACCACACACATATACATACCACACAGACACACCACATACTGCATATACCATACAAATACACACACCACACCACACACAAATACACCATACACACAGCATATACATACCACATGTGCACACATACCCCACAGCATACACCATCTACAGATTATATATGCACACACAACACCTACAACACACACCATACATTACACACACAATACACAAATACATACGTATGTACACCACATGTGCACACCACACGAGCACCACACACCATACCACATACCACGTGCTATATGCACAGCACACATATGTATACTCAACACGTGACACACCATGCGGTACACTAACACACATACGCCATACCACATATGCATCACATACACCCAGTATGTATGCCGCCACGCATGCACACACACACACAATGGAGTGGTGGACTGCTGCCTCTGAGTCAAACACCTCCATGCTGTGTTGCTTTTGTCCATCTCGAGCCTGCCTGCTCAGGAAGACAGCGCCCGCCGAGGTGGCCACACCTGGGGAGGCCCGTGTCCTGCCTCAGACCCCAGCAGGGGACACCTGCCCCACGCCCCTGCTGTCCGGGGCCTCGGGCAGACACCAGGAGCAGACGGCAGGCCCGGGAGACTGCCTTGCAGTGGGACCCGCATACACACATACCTCTCAGCACATACCACCTACATACCATGTACACACGCACACACGAACTACATATTGTACATACACGCACCATACACACACACACACCACCTACAAACCCTATATACATAAATAACACCTACATACCATATACACACACCACCTAGATACCATATACACATGTACCACCTACATACTATATACACACGCACCACCTACATACCATATACACACACACGAACTACATATTATACATACACGCACCATATACACACACACCACCTACAAACCCTATATACATAAATAACACCTACATACCATATACACACACCACCTATAAACCCTATACACACACACACCACTTACACACCATATACACACACACTACCTACATACAATATACACATACCACCTACATACAATATACACACGCACCACCTACATACCATATACACACACACGAACTACATATTATACATACACGCACCATATACACACACACCACCTACAAACCCTATATACATAAATAACACCTACATACCATATACACACACCACCTATAAACCCTATACACACACACACCACTTACACACCATATACACACACACCACCTACATACAATATACACATGTACCACGTACATACCATATACACACACACGAACTACATATTATACATACACGCACCATACACACACACCACCTACAAACCCTATATACATAAATAACACCTACATACCATATACACTCACCACCGACATATCATATACACATACACACCACCTACATACCATATACACACACCACCTACATACGTACATACACACACACACACGCACCACCTACATACCATACACACACGCACCCCTAGCTGGTCCCGAGGCCCACTCGTGGACGGCGCCCGCCCGCCCCTCCAGCTCCCTCCAAGAGCCTTCCGGAGGCTCTCCTTGGACTCCCCTCCTCTCCTGGGCGGGTGAGGCCCCTGTAGGAGACCAGGGGCGTTCTCAGCGCCAGCCCAGGACCACTCTGGCCTTTTGAGACTCATCCCTTCCACCTGAGGGGGGCTGTCCTCAGGGTCCCAGCACAGGGAAGCGGCTGGGTCCCTTCCCCTCTGGTAAGTTCTCTGTGTGTCCCTGCCCCTCCCCAGGTGGCAACATTCGTGGGCCCCGTGACAGCCATCCCAGTCCTCCTGTTCTCGGGTTTCTTCGTCAGCTTTGACACGATCCCGGCGTACCTGCAGTGGATGTCCTACATCTCCTACGTCAGGTAGCGGCCAGCCGGTGGGGCCTGGGCAGCGGGGGGGTGAGGGGTCACGGGGCAGGCAACTGTGGCACAGAGAAGCCACTGTACACATGACCTGCCAAGATTACACATATTCATGTTTTAAAAACACATACCAGCCAGGCGTGTGGCACATGCTTGTAATCCCAGTACTTGGGAGGCAGAGACAGGAGGATCGCAGGTTCGAAGCCATCCTTGGCAATTTAGCGAAGCCCTCCGCAACTCAGTGAGACCCTGTTTCCAAATAAAGGAATAAAATCAGGCTGGGGGTATAACTAGAGGTAGAATGCCTCTGGGTTCAAGCCCTAGTACAAAAATAAAATTAAAATTAAATAAAAAATATATACCAGCCTGATGTCATCTCAAGCTATAGATAATAAAAATAAATATGACATTTTAGCTGTCAGCTGAGCATGGGTTCTGGATCTGAGGAGTTGATGCCTTTTGTGTTTTCTCTAGTTTTATGTGCCCCCACTCTATCCAACACACACACACACACACACACACACACACACACACACACAATGAGGGCAGAATAAACAATAGCGAGTCACCCTCTTAAGAAGCCATGGTGAACCCTCAAATTCTGGACCTTTCTGAGAGCTGCCTTACGTGGGAGTGCTTCCATATTTTATGTGCAAAGTTCTAGCTGGGGCATGGTGGCACATGTCTGTAACCCTAGTACTTGGGACACCAAGATAGGAGGATCACAGGTTCAAGACCAGCCTCAGTAACTTAATGAGGCCCTTGGCAATTTAGTAAGACCCTGTTTCAAAATTAAAAAAAAAAAAAATAGGGCAGGGGGTGTCACTTGGAGATAGAATACCCCTGGGTTCCATCCCCAGTGCCACACACAAACACAAAAAAGTCTTAAATAAGTAAATAAAAAAGAGAGTGCTACAATAAGGTACTGGTTGTCTGTAAACCTTAAGAAGAAATCCAGGGGAAACCAGTTATCTTTTAAGCACCTCAATATCCTCAAAAAAGAATATTCTGGGCTCAGGCCGTAGGATTTCTTCCCCTCTGCTGAGTCGCTCTGTGCACGTCTGCACTTCCGTGGGCGGTGCCCGCTTCAGAGCTCCGTCCCAGCCGCAGCTATTGCTTGTGACACCCAAGATCCAAGTGGGAACAAGTGCTACTTTTCTAGACTGTCAGCTCAGACCCAGGTACATTGTTCAGGAAAACAAAATCCGCACAAAGCCCTTGTTCAGAGTTTCCGCAATCTGTGTTCTCGCCAGTACCAAGAAACCAGAGACCAGCGTCTTTCTTGTGAAAAGCGGTGTTTTGTTCTGGCCAGGCAGGGCTGGCCAGAACCGCAGGTGTGCAGAGGGTTTCGTGCAAGTGCCCCTCTGTCCTCACTAGCATATCCGACCGGCTGTTCCATCTCACCCTCAGAAAAAATCCAAGTGTTTTATTAATTCATTTCGGCATCGAATGAGTGCCTGTGTGGCTTCCCCTGGGGTCTGGGCTGGCGTCTGGAAGGAAAGGAAATTGGTGGGGCTTTTGCAAACGCTTATCCTAGGCAGCCGTTGAAAGGTGAGAGTCATTCGGGGAAGGAAGCTTTCTCCGGGACGGGACGGGGCAAGGCATGCCATGCTGGACAAGGGCCCCCCTCACACCACGCTTTCCCCCCTAGATACGGCTTTGAGGGCGTCATCCTCTCCATCTACGGCCTGGATCGAGAAGATCTGCACTGCGACATCGATGAG